>JAGDQP010000950.1:121690-136955 GCA_022664845.1 Lepisma saccharinum | reverse complement strand
TGATTTTGTCTTTAAGAGCATAGGGGATGGGATATTGTCGACGATGAAACGGTAATTTTGTGTCTAACTCAATTGGAAATTGATAACCTCGTACACGTCCGATAGTTTTGTCGTCCCAACAAAATACATTAGCGTAGGTATAGCATAATTGAAGAATTTGGTCTTTTATTTCCGGACTACAATCTGAACCTATAGAAATGCGTGATGGATCAAATTTGGATCTATCTATTTCTACATCATTTTCTTCCTTGTTCAATGTATCACTTCGTGATGCAACATTACAAGTAAGAACTGGTGGAACATAGAGTTGTTGAGCATGTCCAATTTCTAAATGTCTGGGAAGTATAATTTTCCGTTCTGATGGATTAATAACTCTAACTAATGCAGAAGGTGAAAGAATAGCTCTAGGAATCAATATTCCATATTTTTGTTGTATAGCCAAATTTGGTTCTAATACGGACTCTTGTCCCATACGTGACTCTATTAATTTTAATGGAATGATAATTTCTGAACGTTTTGGAAGAAAAATGCGTCTAGAAGTAACATACTTCGGTCTCAAATTTGCTTCTATTTGCGATGTTAATTTAGTTTCTAAAACATATGTTAAATTTCGATTTTTTCGGGGTACGTTCGGATTTCTGCCAAAATGTGTTAAAGTCAATGTTTTTTGTTCGTAACTAATTGTTGCCTGATGTTGAATTAAAAAATTACTACCTAATAAAAGTTTTTGTGGAAAATTATCTAAAACGAGAAATTCTTGCGAAAAACGTGCATGACCAATTTTAAACTTAACTATTGCAATTTTATTCACCGTTATCGTTTCTTGTGAAACACCCTGTATTTGCACATCCTCATATCTTAGCTGCATATATTTAGTTATTAATGTAGAATCAATTATACATGCCTGACTTGCGGTATCTAAAAGTGAATCGCGTTTCCAATTGTCTATACTAATTGGTAAAAATGCTAAATCATCTTTGATTGTAATCGGGATTTTGAGGACTTTAGGTTTCCGACGTCCTGCAGTGGCCTCATATCTTACTGCAGTATTTCCCCGTTTAAAGGTTGCTGGTAATTTATTGGATCACTAACTAGATTTGGATTTTGATATGTTGTTGTATAAACCTGATTGCGTGTTTGTCGCGGACCTGATTGATGATGTGGATTTTGTTGTTGGCGCGGTTGATTTTGCCATTGTGGCGGATATGGACGTTTTTGTTGTTGATTATATGGTTGCCGAAATCGCGGAGCTTGTCTATATCCTTGATTTTGTCTATTATAATAATACTGATTATTATAATTTTGGTTATACGGATTTGAAAAAGAACGATTTTGATTATATGATGGTTGTTGCTGATAACGTAGTTGTTGAAAATTTGGCCTATAATTTCCATTCTGCTGGAAATTATTTCGCGGATATCTATATTGTTCACGAAAATTATTGTTATAATTTCTATTATTGTAGCGAAAATTCGGATCAAAATTCTTTCCTTTATAATTACCTTGTTGATTTCTGCTATAATTTTGACGTTGTTTTTTGAATTGTTGCTGCTGTTGTGTTTGTTGTTGATTTGAGCGCGGTTGCATTTTAGACTTAGATTTTTGTGGATATTGTCGTAGTTGTAATGACAATTTCTTCATTTGAGCTTGTAAAGCTTCAACATCTTCCGCTGTTTGCGGTTCATCTTTCGATTTATGGATAACATTTGGTGAAACTTTTATCCATGTTTCATCCTCTTTATCAGAAATTTCTGAATGAGAGTCAGAACTTGATGCCGATGATGGTAAAGAATCTGAAGAATAAGAACGTTTATGATTTTTCTTTTTATGCCTATCCTCAGCACGAGTTTTCCGTTGACGGTTACGCACTGTATATCGTGTCGTTTCTATAGCTTGCAATTCAGTAAGTAATTCATTTACTGTTTGAAACGATTTATTCCCTATTCGTTCTAAATAATAGGGTCGTAAGCCATTTATTATAAGACTTACTGTTGCGTCTTCTTCAATGTCGTAGTTGAATTTTGCTATCAATGCTTGACTATCGATAACATAATTCGTTACATTTTCGCGTTTGCGCTGTATACGTTCGCGTAATTTGATTCCGACATCAATTTTAGCACTTGGCTTTCTGAAAATTTGCAATATTTTCTTTTTAAAGTCAGCGTAAGGCAAATCTTGTAAGTGAAATTTGTCTATGCAGACCTGTATTCGGTCCCTGTCTTTAGAAAGAAATGTGGTAGGTAACAGTTCTTTGCATTTGTCATGTGACCAATTATTTTGTTTTGCGACATCTTCAAATGATTTGAAGAAAGAGTCGATTGAGCCTGTCTTGGAGCTGAATCGAGGCAAAGGTAAACTGTTGTTATAGACTATAACGTTTGGAGTTG
Source organism: Lepisma saccharinum (assembly GCA_022664845.1). Classification (NCBI taxonomy): domain Eukaryota; kingdom Metazoa; phylum Arthropoda; class Insecta; order Zygentoma; family Lepismatidae; genus Lepisma; species Lepisma saccharinum. The sequence continues at coordinate 134,568 of JAGDQP010000950.1, read as the reverse complement.
CCATATTGGTAGTTTCGTCTGAATCAGATGTATGATCAGATTGTCTTGTTTCGTCCGAGTCGCTAGAATTGATGTGGCGGTATTCGCGTCGTCGTGTATTAACCGGCATGAACGTAAATAGTGCAGAGTTGTTTTTTTTTTCTTATTCCGTTCTCATTACATATCCTTTATCGTAAACCTGATTTTATTATTGTCTTCAAATTCCATGCGGAAAGAAAATGCATTCCCTGCTTTAAATTTAACTAGCAATGTTAAAGATAAAATCTTATTTGTCAATCGCTTACAAAATTGTACAAATTTCTGTTTATCAGAAAAATTTTTGCACAAATAAGTAATATTTCGCGAAGATTTATCTCCTGTTCGGGTGCAAGTGCAATTAATCGCGAATATTTAGGAGCATAAAGACGAATTGACTGTATGATTTTTGCAGCATACAACTGGCATAGTGGTAGCATCCACGTTTGCATTGTGTGAATATTTTATGCTAATGTTTGTCGAACATAAATGATATCTGCCGTGTTATTTGTACTTGGGAGTTTCGCATGTAAAATCGTTGATTTGTCATCACTAGTGACAAAAAACTCGATTGTATTGTATGCAGTTGTTGTTAGATGCAACGTAAAAGAATCACCAAAGAAATATTGTGCTTCCAAAAGTGCGGTAATTGCTTTATTTATGAATGTTTGTAGCACAATTACACGTTGTTGTTCATTTTGCAAATCAATCGCTGAAAATATATAACGCAAAAGTTTGTCTAAAGTGGTGGGTGTCAGAATATGGTTAACCGTTTTTGTTTGCGCGATATTATATGCAATATATTGTTGAATATTAGCTACACACTGCGTTGTTTGGAGAACAAACAAAGCGTAGTTCAAATATTGAGTTTGAATATCAATTGGTTCTATATTTTCGGGATGAATATTCTCCCATTGTTCGCGTGGAAGATGGCAACACATCCTTTAGGAATTTATCCGATTCGAATTAAATTTGAACACGACGTTCCTAAGCTAGTATATAGAAACGCGCAGTACACTAGTGTATTTTATCTAACCGAAAAGCAAAAATTTAAAAAAATGTGTTAAAATTTAACAAAATTGGGAAATTACCGTATTCGAACTTGATTCGAACTTGGGCGTCCATTCACCATGTGAACGTCTAGAAGTTGTCCTTTGAACGTCTGGCTTCGTCTTGCAATTGTGTTCAATTATAGAGAAATTATTCCTCTATTTGTGGGGGCAAATATTACGTAGACTTTAGGTTTTGTTATTTGGGGGCTAAAGAGAAGTCTACTCGAGCGTAACTCAGATAAAGGTTTGAGCATTCGCAAATACGAGAGGGACGTTCAGAGTGAGTTAAGTGGATATTAGCTCTAATATAATGGTAACTTCTGGGATAGAGTATATTCTAGCTTTAGGAATGAAATGGATAACAAGATTTTACATTTTCCCTAAAAAGGCGCAGAATCTCAACTCGAAGATTAATGAGCAAAATAAAATACAGCACACACCGAAAAGCTATATTCGAATCTAAAATATTTAACAGAGCATACGAATCGTTCAGGCAATGAAACTATTTAAGCACCAATGTTCTAAGAAATCCTTGAAACATACCTTGGAAAATAAAGTTGAAAGTTGTGTTCTTCTAAGACTTGTATCAAAATTGACTGCTTCTGTTAAGATGAGATTTAAGCTATACTGGACTTCCTTCTATGTTTCTTGGCTTCCTTCTAGCACCGTAGTACTGAGTGACAGCATGGACCGGCTGTGTGAGATAGCAGATCGATTGGTCTGTCGGGGTCCTTTATATACGGTCTTGAAGTGACGAAATAATTAGGTTAATATAGTTCATTGCTCTCTTGTTTGTGCGTCTTAGTGCTTTCACGTGACGATCGTATGATGTCTTAAAAATGAACAAAATGGCCGCTTAAAGGAAAGTAGAACAATAGGTCTACGTCATAATTTCCGTAAGTGTGTGTGGTTTGCTGTATATTGCTTTGCTAAAGGGAGTTCGTGTTGAGCTTCTCTACCCGCCATCTTTATTATTCTTTAGAATTTACAACAGAATAAAATATTTGTGAAAATAAAAGTTAATTATAGAAATATGATTACAAAAATGAAAATTTAAGAATAAATACAAAATTAATAATGATTGACAATGAGAGGCGATCACAGTAGTGATTTTAAAATTCTGGATGGGAATGAATAAAGACCTGGGATAATGTTATTTCTCTCACATTTCTAATGCCCAAATGGAGAGTTAAGAAACTACATTCTTTCAATCACGTTTTCGTTAAAACTCATAGTATACATAAAAGTTAGAATTATATCAATCTCCGACTGAATATGGAAAAGCAGAGATAAAAAAAGATACGTTTTGACAAGCTTTCAAATATCACACAGAGCGGAGGAAGGCATTCATTTGTTTCTTTTTTTTTCTGCAGTCTGCAAGCTACAACTACGCATGCGCACTCTGTTTCAACAACGTTGCCAAGTGATTTTGATCACTAGCCTAATCGCAAGTTAAACAAGCGACGAAGTAAGTAGCTTCCGTTTCTGAATAGCAAAAGTTAGTACGGCGTTAACACAATACCAACTAGTCGTACGATTATCTACTGACTAGCCACTTCTTTCTGAATACGGCTGCAATGTTTAAAATTACGTTATTTTGCTAGTGGACACGTACCGTTACCCATACCTTCAAAGAGAAAATAATAGACCACAAAGACCATCAGAAGTTTTAACAGTGCTATCGATATCAAGGAATAGATCCTCACAAAATATCCGTCACTCTTTAACACGCCCCCAAGGACAGGGTTAAGTCAAGGGCGTTCATGGCATAAGTTGATGAGAGAAGAGATAACTTCTGCTTTATACGATTCGGTGTTTTTAAATCTTCTAATTTCATCCAGCAGAATTCTGTTTGTTTTAACAGACTGTTATAAGTTTTCGAGTGCAAAGATATTTGACACCTTTACGGAAGGAAGTGCAAGTTTACGCCTGCAGCCCCACCAGGAGTTCACCGGCCGCCGCAAACCGAAGTATGCAAATAAAAAATGAAGACCAGCAACGTGCTGATTGGCTATTACTGTGCACGTGCCACAACATTGCGTGCCAGAGCTTCTAGAATTTCCTACTGGAAACGAAAACAAGCTACTTACACTTCTTCCAATCTAGCAACTACTATGAGCGAAAGTAATACCTCCAAACTTAGAAAAACACAAAAATTGAAACATGATACGCATATTCTCTATAACAATGTCGTGCAACTGATTTAGTGTAACAGCCATTTCAATGGTACGAAACAATGAATAAGCATTTGAAATGGTCACAAAACGTGTTGAAAATGTAGAAGATACCCCTAAAATATTCATTGTATTTACATATATAACCAGACGTGTTTCGTTCCTAAAATTAGTGCTTTATTTGATTCATTTCTTTCAAAATAAACTTCACTCTCAAAGTTAGATTATTTCTGATTCATGATTCATTTTGATATACGTAGAGTTTAACACAGGTAATGTTTGAGTAACACTTTTCTCTTGGAATCTGTGAAATAGACAAATTCACGGCGTTTATTGCATTAGAAAGACACAGGTTATTCCACAGAATATTTTGCTCTACTTGCTGCGGCCTCTTCGGCTGTACAACTAACTTTTACAATTGATTGTTTACATGTATACCTGTGGAACGAAGTGTAAATAACATTTCAAGTATTTTTCATGTCTTCTTTATTAAAAATTCTTTCTTCTTTTGCTGCCATATTCTATGATTCTGGAATTATCGTTTCTCTCTCTTTATGACGTAAACTATTTCTTCATCATCCCTTTGTTTCCATGTCATACGTCTTCTCATTTTTCTATAACCTTTTATCTAGTAATGTTCACCTGTTACGTGCTGTGTTCAGTTCAAATTATCGTTCTACCTTAAATGTTAACTGACTCGATTTTCTATTTCTTCTTTTTGTCTAGCCAATATAATACTTCTCGAAAGAGAGCACTCAAATCTCTAAATCCTACGGTTTCTTTCTTTGCAATTACTCTTATTTATTGATTGATAATACTGGATCGTTTTGGTTAGACTTCAGCAGCCATTGTACCAAACTGTTTGTTAATTCTGTTCAAAATTCTTGGTGTTCTGACCTATGATTTGCTGCTTTACGTTCTAGCATTGATTTTGCCTGCTTCTTATTCTGTTTCTCCTAGCGTTACATTCTGTTCAATTCGTCTTTTCGAAATCATTTTTTAGCGAATTGCCCAAAAATGTTGGGCCACTTAAATGTTACTATAGCCGTCTATAACGAAGGTGACGTCCCAATTAAAGCAGCTAGAGACAAACAGACTTCAGATGTGTGTTCAGACATGTTGATGTATACTTTTTTAAATCTGGTAAGGTCTCAACTTTCTATTATAGTATTTTTGCACTATAAGTACTCAGAATGTATGGTACGCTACTGCGTAAGCGAAAGTGAATAAAAAGAAACTGACTTCAGATTCGCTACGCTAGTGCATAAGTGAAAGTAGATAAAGAGAAACTGACTTCAGATTCGGAACGCTCATGCGTAAGCGAAAGTAGATAAATGAAACTAACCTCAGATTCGGTACGCTAGTGCGTAGGCGAAAGTAGATAAAGAGAAACTGACTTCAGATTTCGGTTTCGTAACCTCAATTTACTTTCATCTTTAATTTTGTGAGGCTACAACAATGCCTTAAGGTTTTTCTTTATTATTTGCACTCAATGAATTATTTGAACGAACCTTTATTATTTATGCGGAGAGAATCTGACTTGAAACTGGTAATTGATTAATCTCCATTTGGGCGGTCGTGTTCAATGGGCGACGTTACAGAATCGGCACGTACGGAGAAACTGTCTTCCAATTTCAATTTAGAAAATTCGATATAATTGTTATATTATGTATCCTCAACATTACATTAATACTGTACAATTTGTCTGCTTTTATGAACATGCTTCTTCATTCATTTTGTTTCGTGTCTAGTGGCTGGTATGACACTTCGTGTATGTATTTGTTCCGTATGTTGCCTTGTTGCTTACCCTTGTATCAACACGCACTAGTGATTCCGCCAGACTGCCTCCCTTGTGGAGGTGTGACCCCCTAAATCCTCGAGAGTACCCCTCAAACTTTAAATCGTTTTACGGTCAAAATACGGTCAAAAACTGCGCAAAACTCCACTTACACCCTACTAATTCTGAGTTTACACTCCCCCAAACTGAAAATCCTGCCTGAATCCGGTGTTCACCCCTCTTTTCCATATGAACTTGCAAGTGTTATCTTCTCTATCCTCCGTATTTTTTTTCTTTGTCTTCGATATTCAACTACGGGCGTATATGATTCATTGATGATTTAGTTTTCCAGATTAAAAAATGACCGTCTACGTAATTTGCATCCAATTACTATCTTGGAACTTAACACCTTTTCCAATGTGTTTGTGAATCTTTAAAGGAAATAGTGTTGAAAAAATGCACTTCTTATAGACTTTTAAGTAAGTCAATTTTTATTACGTCTGCACTTTTTCTTCTTCCGTCACAATTTTAAGACATTTTGTCAAGATCTTTTCCAAAGTTAGAATATTTCAATCAGCGCTTCAGATAGTCTAGAACAGTGGTTTCCAACCGCCGGGCAGCGAAACTGTTGTACCGGTCTTAGAACAATTAATATATTCAATTATTTAACACTTATTTTGAAGAATTCAAAAGTCTAAAGTTGTGATTAAAGTATCACTTCCTTTCGAAAGCAACTAGAAAATGTGCTGGTAACCTTGGAAAGTCAAATAAACATGTAACTTAGTGGATCTTCCCGGTTCGTGAAAGTTTTTCCTATTGTTTGCTGGTCCGTAAGTATAAAAAATGCTGGAAAATACTAGTCTATGAAATAGGAGAAAAAATTGCGGAAAAGGGGTTAAAACCCGAGTTTTCTCGATGATACACTGCAAAAAATAGCTGTGTTAATTCAACACAATGCGGTGTCCCAGCGTGACTACCACTTTTTGTGTGTTAAATCAACACAACAACGGTGTTGATTTCGGTACTAGGAGAAAAAATTACGGCTGCAGCGAGTTTCCAACATGGGTTGCTCAGTTAGAAGGTGAGCGTCTTACCGACTTGTCTAAATCGTTAGATAGAAAATGCACTAGATGCAAACGATATTTAGGAACACCACTAGAATTAAACGACTACACTATAGATTTAAACAGTGTATGGGTTCAAATATATGTTGCTGAATCCCCAAAACTAACTAAGTTACTTGCACGACTTATCCCATGGTTAAATCACTTCCTATTTGTCAATTGAGAACCAGAATTCCCAGTCATTGAGAATTCTATTTCTATGAAAGCAAGCAAGATGGCGACAGCCAAACACTTCAGCAGCATTACTGCTTTCTTATCGTAACAATATGTCAAATGCTGCGCTTGTTTTCATAGAAATGCAACATATTCTCAGTAAATGCGGATTGTGATCCCTAATTGACCAATGGAAAAGTGATTAAACCATGGCATAAGTCGTGAGAGTAACTTTGTTTGTGTTTGAGGTTCAGCAAGATTTTTTTGTCCTCTATATTGTTTCAATCTAGTACTTTTTCTGTCTGACGATTTAGCAAAGTCGGTAAGACGCTTAACTTCTAACCGAGCAACACATGTTCAAATCTAGCTGCAGCCGTAACTTTTTTTCTACCAGTACCGAAATCACCGCCGTGTGTTGTGTTGATTGAACACACAAAAGTGGTAGTCACGCTGGGACACTGACTTAACACTGTGTTGACTTAACACAGCAATTTTTTACTGTGTAGTCTTTGGTTTAACGAACTACGAAGACCAGTATGTTCATAACGTTACACTTTAAATCTTGAAGAAATTCAATTAACAAAATTAGTGTTTTTGCGCTGAACAATGTACCAATTGTTGGACATACAGCAGTGATAATAACTTCAAACGTTAATGTTTGTTTTGTTTTTTGTATATTTGTCAATGACGGAAATTCGTACACTTGACCAGGTAAGAATGCCTTTACTATCCAGTCTGCCGTGGCCAAGATGATTTTGACGCGTTCACAGAGGGAGATGGTTTAGCAGAGGAAGATCTAGTGAAATAACCTTATAGTTAGGCAACTGAAGGGGCGAGGAATTCTCTATATGTACAAAAATTGTCCATAACTGTAATATTCTAATTATAGAATACCCGACCAATAACGTGGAGATCTGCGTTCAAGTCCGTATCACAGGAACGACAAATATTGTCTGTGTGATTTACAGTATCTGAAGTTAAGTTTGTGGCTAAATCCCAAACTTTCCGATAGCTGAACGCTATAACGGGATGAGCAATTTATATCAACATGAAATATTGGTTCGGTGTTCTCACATTACACATAATTTTGAGCTTTATAAGTTTTCCTATTAACCAGTTTCTATAGGTACAGTATATGTATACACACAGTTCCAATATATACAGAGCGCTCGCTTTCACAGCTTTTCTGGGGTTCAATACAGCCTTAAGTACCAGTTATGAGCTATAGTAACTTCTTGTATACGCAGCTCTTAATTGATTATCACCGTCAGATTTACAGTATTTGCACCAGATAGAGAAGGCTTATTTCCAGTCTTTACTTCGCCATTCAATAGAAGACAATAAACTAAACTAAACTAGTTCGTACACCCAATTTTCAATTACATATTTGCGCTCCTACAGAATACCTTTTCATCTTCAATGATATAAAATGAGACGTATATGTAATATAACATAAGAATGGAAATCGTTTGGTTAGAAACAAGTCTTATTCAAACTATTAAAATTCCTGATCATTTCCTTCGAAGTTTTTCCATTGCCATGTCTCAACTTCCTGCTCGAGCTATAGTTTCGTCGTCACTTTAACTTGTCGTTTAAATTGAATAACTCAATCTACGGTTTGCTATCAATATTATATTAAATTCTATCAAATCAATTCAATTGATTTACTGCATAATTACAGGTAAATTACACAGTAAATAAGAGATAATTGAAATTGTATTTTAATTTAGAAATTCAATTTAAATTCTAATATCCGTTTTCAATTCCAAATTGTTACAAGTTCATTGAGCTAAAGGTAATTCAAGATAGAGTTGAAATTAATTAGAAAATAAATACTTTAAAACCAATTATAGCTTCGAATTACAACTGATTATAACATAATATTGATTATACGCCATCTGTAGTATTTAAGTACACTTACACTCTGGGAGAGTGATGTAATTTATATAAAGCTATTTGTCTCAGAATGTTATCACAGTCAGTTCTGAAATAAGTAATATTGTACTTGATATTTCTTCTGAGATCACATAAAATAAAATAGATATTATATTTAAAGCATTTACAACTATATCATTATTTTCAATTTTGTACTTCGCTACAAAGTACTAGAACTTAGTTCCAATGGCAGCCTTTTAGTCATCTGCGCGACAAATGCAGATATTACTAATTTACCTATTAATCTCAGGTCGCACAAGAACAGGTCCTCATTTGAAACCACAAGAAAGAGATGAGTCCTACGATGACGATTACTCTAATGATACGTATTGCAATAATAATTTACTTCAGTGATAAAGCTAGGGTGTCTTTTTCTGGATTTAAACTATATATTGTGAGCTACGGATAGCTACCGTACAATACCAATAGGAGTACAAATTTAAGAACGCTCCAAAAGGGTCTAAAGCCACAATATAGCGTCTTAGATAGCTGTATAAATAAATAAATGTAAAAACTTGTATTTGATCTATAAATTTCCTCTGCTTACAGTAACCTTCTTTTTTTTTAATTACTAGCCTGAAAGGCTAGTACCCCAAAGGGCTACACTCTCTATGTGGGAAGAGGAAGTGGTGCAACAGGAGTTAACATGGGAAGGTGGGTAGGCTAAGAAATTTCTGAGATCATATAACTTTATTTCTTCCATTAACTGGGTTTATTATGAGTTTTCCTCATAACCATATAACTGGGTAGGGATATAGATCGAATAATCAATAATAGTTATAGTCGCTAAATATATAATATGTATAATGTGAAAGTGACGTGATGAAAGCGAGGTGCACTAGACAAGACAACACGTTGGCACAATTAAGACAAGTGAGTGATAATCTTCTGATCTAGCGACGACTCTAAATCTAAATGTGGACAGATGAGCCCTAGCGTTCAAGATGGGTCACTGTGCGGCGTATGAGGTACAATGATGTGAGGGATGGTAGGTGAACTTAAGGCTACTATGCGTGCTATTTCAGGGTGGTCGGGTGGTATAGTATATTGATAGAGTGTGAAAAGGAGTGAGAATGGTGAATATATGTGTGTAGCTGGTGCGTTATGATGTACGTGGGTGTGTATAATGTCTTCTAGTAGTGGGTGTTCTGTCTCAAAACGCTGTGAGATGTATTTTAGGCGGAGTGTTTCAAGGTGAAGCAGAAGGTGGGGAAAGGTGATTCGATCATAGAGTTCTTGGGTAGTTTGACTCTGTAAGTGATCCTTAGAGCGTGGCGTTCCATGATTTGTAGTTTATGGTAGATGTGTGTGTCTGGTGCAGCCAGGCTATGTGTCCGAACGTGAGAATCGGGCGAAGGAATGCTTTATAGGTGTTTATGACTGTTTGTGGTTTTAGTCCCCATGTAGTTCCAGTAAGGCGTTTTAAGAGATTTAGGCAATTTGTAGCTTTGTCTATGATTTTGTTTAAGTGTGGGCGCCATGTTAGATGTTGGTCAAAGATGATTCCTAGATATGTGACATATTTTGAAGGATTTATGTGTTTGTTTTGTACTGTCAGGGATAGTTTTGATGGGTTCCGGAGAACGCGTGAACGACGTTTACGAGGAAGGAAGGCTACTGCCTGAGTTTTAGTGGAGTTAATGGATAATCCCCACTTACTATACCAGTTTGTGAATGTGTTGATGGCATCGTTCATGGTTCTGTTTATATATATGTGGTATGGTTCTGCTGAGTGCTAGAAAGGCGGTGTCATCTGCGTATTGGAATATGGGAATGTTATTGGGAAATGGTGGGAGGTCAGCAACGAAGAGGATATAAAGTAGTGGGGAAATGGTAGATCCTTGTGGAACACCACAATGTAAGAAAATAGGATGTGATGTACTGGAATTGATAGAGACATAGGTCAGGCGGTTCGTGAGGAAGTTAAATACATAGCGGATGTAATTTATGGGAAGATGAAATGAGCGGAGTTTATGTATTAGGGCTTTGTGCCAGACTCTATCAAATGCTTTTTCGAGGTCAAACAGGACTAAGCAAGAAGATTTGGATGTATTATAGTGATTGGCTATCATGTTGGTAAGTCGAAGTAGCTGATCATTAATGCTAAAGGAAGGACGGAAACCTGCTTGGTGTAGGGGTAGAAGGTTATGGTGTTCCAGGTGGGTATGGAGCCGGGTGACTAGGATTTTCTCTAGGATTTTGCTAAATGTTGAAGTTACTTGAATGGGTCGGTACAAGGAGACAGCATGGGTAGGTTTCTGTGGTTTATGGAACATGAGTGTTTGTGAAGTTTTCCAATGTAATGGAATGTATCCTGTGCACAAAATAAAGGTGTATATATGAGCGAGAAGTTGTATGAGGAAAATAGTAGCTTCTTTGAAGTCTCTATAGGTAATTTTGTCATATCCTGGAGCAGATTGACGTTTACGTGTGATTGTGTGTATGATTTCTTCGGGTGTGATTGGTGTAGTAAGTGGATGTTCAGGAAGTGGATGATCAAAGTTTGGTTGTAGATGCAGTAACCTTCAGTCATCACATAAGACCTAGCGTTGTGCAAACATCTGCATCTATAATTATTTATTTTACAATTACCGGTACCTCAATACTATTCAATTGACTGTTTAAAACTTTACAAGTAGTTATTTAAATATTAACATAACGATTTACAAAACAAAATTAACTTTAAACCATTAAAATAACAACATTTTGCCATTTGAGCTTCGCGCCTAGTAATAGTATCGCCATCTATTGTTCTAATTGGCCACAGATAGAAACATACCAAGTTCCTTCGTACATGCGTCATTTTATATACTATAAACAAGTTGTCACTCATCATGAAATGGCTTACATATACATAAACTGCTTGCAACTTTCATAAAACAATAAATAGTAACGTAGTAAGCTTTAGCAAAGCTTAAATAATGAAATCGAATGCAATATATATTAAAATACACGCCAACAACAGATTTATGGACAATCTGGCCATATCAAGTTTAATTGAAATAATTTTCCCGAATAACGGTAGAAATTTTGGAAATTTTTGTTATGTTCATCGTTCTAGAGAGTAACAAAAATTTATCACACAGTATCTGGGATGACTGGAAAGTACGTGCCCTAAGAATGAAAAACTCTTCCTTAACTCTGTGGATTGCGGAGCTCGCAAGCTCAACACTGCAGTAACAAACGTTCGCCGTAGGATTCTAGTCTAGCAAGAACAAACCAGTTTTAATCACGAGCATGTACCTCTCAAAGATTTCTTCTAATATTGTCCTCCGAACGAGGTCTCCGTCTTCCCAACGGTCACTTTCTCTCTCTAACTTTCCAACTAAGATGGAATATAATCTTCGTTTTCCTCCCATCCGAGCTACATGGCTTCTCCACACCTTAGTCGTCGCGATCTAATTATTCTTACAACATCGGGTGAGTCGTACAACATAGAGTTCTTCATCATACAGTCTCCTGCATTCTCCAGTCATCTCGTCCCGTTTCTGCCCTATATCTTTCTTAAAGCCTTATTTTCAAACACCTGTTATTTATGTTCATCTGCTAGGGTCGTACTCGAACTTTCGCGACCGTAAAGTATTACTAGCAGAATAGACGTTCTGTATATTCTGAATCAGTAGGAAAAAACCCTTCGGCGTAAAGGGAAAATAGACGCCAGAATTCTGTTCACAAAAGAAGTGATATCTATTTTGCGAGTGACCTTTTTGTGTCGCTACGTTGGAAGTGTTTCTTCTCTAATAAAATTAAGGAACTTAGTATCCTCCCTTCCGTCATAGTGACACATACAAAGTCACGTGCAAAATCGATATCACTTCCTTTGTGAGCATAATTCTTGCGTCACTTTTCCCTTTACCCCGAAGGGTTTTTTTCTGCTGATATCACTTATTTTGTAAGGCCCCTATCTCGAAAACGGTAACTCCTATCAAAATATAACCTCTATGAGGCCCGCAATTAACCCCCAAATGCAGAAATCTCCTGGTAGCAACCATTTTGGGCTAAAAGAAAAACACAGACAGAATGACAGAGAGCCTTTTCTATCATTTGTGAAAATTCTGTGATTGGGTTAAAAAGGCCATAACCTTCTAACCCCTTCACCAATATTGACGTGTTATATACCGTTTAAAAGGTATTGAAGCGTAGATTACGATTCCACAAGCTTCTGTCTCGTATATGGTCTGGAATCAGTGCAATCACGAGAAATGTGAAATTGTTATATTTTTTTCCAAAGCGCTCTAGGGGGTCCCAAGGAGCTCTTACCGACCCAATTTTTTTTTCTGTGTTTTAGTATGGTAAAGAGTTTTCAAATGCAAGTTCAAGCATCAAAATCGCGATATTAGTTCACTTGATCCGAAATTAACTTATATATGTGAGTGCCACTAAGAAACTCGTTTCTTAGCGTCACTCGAAGAACTGCCGTTCTTCATGATTTCAAATTACTTGATATTAATCGCGAGGTAAAGAGTTTCTGGACCGAGTAGAAACAAGCTTCGTCTGATAGTTAGCGACTTTTGTTTCATCCGTGACCTTATTATTTTTTGTTGCATATGCTCCCAAATATTCCACATTTATTTACTCTCTCTATGATCTCAGTTTTAATTTATATATATATATATATATATATATATATATATATATATATATATAT
>JAGDQP010000950.1:80224-121680 GCA_022664845.1 Lepisma saccharinum | reverse complement strand
TATATATATATATATATATATATATATATATATATATATATATATATTCTATATATACACTTACTTAACCCTCCGAGTTTCGAATTGCTATTATGTATTTTGTTTCCTTTATGTTCACATGTAGACCTATCTCACCGCAAGCTTCCACTGTGTTCTTCGTAGTACTTTGTACTGTACATTTTATATCTTTTTGTATTAAATCTACAACATCCATGTATACGAACAGTTGGTTCAAACTATACTATGTTAGTACTTTTTCTGTCTTGTTTAAATTTAGAATCGCATATTGTAATGCGATAATAGTAGACAATATTAGTGACAAAGCATCACATTGATTCAATGCGCTGCGAATCTCGAAACTATCTTCCGTACTCTGCTTATGGGGTCTTTGAGTCACATCTTCACTAGCAGAATAAATTTTATTCTGAATTCCAAATTGTCTCAGGATAATGTATAACTTTTCTCTTTTTCTTTTTTTATATCATATGCTTTCATTTTTTTAATCAATAAACAGCTGGTGAACAGTCCCATTCTATTCACATTTCTTCTTTGGTCTCAAGGCGATCATCTGGTCCAACGTGGCTCTATTTCTTCTAAATCCATATTAATGAACTCAACTATTTCATTTACGTATATACTTAATACTTTGTAACAGGTTGGAAGTAACGAGATTCCGCGGTAATTATTAAAGTCCAATTTATCGCCTCTTTTGTAAATTGGAATTATTATTGAGATTATCCATTCCTTTGGAAGCCCTTCCTTTCCCCATGTATCACTTATATCAGTATAAAAACTCTTTTGGTGTAAAGTGAAGGGTGACGCAAGAATTCTACACACAAAAGAAGTTATATACATTTTGCGAGTGATTTTCTTTGTCACTATGATGGAAGTGTTTCCTTTGTAATATAATTAAGAAACTTAGTTCAATAGTGACAACAAAGAGAATCACTCACAAAATGTATATCACTTCTTTTGTGACCAGAATTCTTGCGTCACCCTTTCCTTTACCACGAAAGGGTTTTTATACTGATATAACTTATTTTGTAAGTCTCCATGTTAAAAAAAAGTGCCTAGTCCTCATACGAAAGGTCGATTTTTGACCATGGTACGCTCAGTATCCCGAAAACGGTAATTCTTATTGGGGCTAAAACAGAAAGACAGACACACTTTTCTATCATTTGTGAAAATTCTGTTATTCAGTTAAAGAAACAGTCGTAACTTTTGGACTCCTTCACCGATTTTGACCTGTGATACACCGTTTGAAAGTATTGAAGCGTAGATTAAGATTCCGCAAGTTTCGGTAGCTTATATGGCCTGGGGTCAGTGCTATCATCAGAAATGGGAATTTTTTTCACCGTCCTAGGGAGTCCCATGGAGGTCCTACCGATACATATTTTTTTTGTGTCTTAGTATGGTAAGGAGTTTTCAAATGCAAGTTCAAGCACGAAAATCGGTCTTATAGTTCGCTAGATCCGAAACTAGCTGTATACATAGTGTGAAGCTAACAGACTCAATTGTCGGCGTCAATCGAAGAACTACCGTTCTTCATGATCAATTTATGTAGTTCCTTGATTATTGCCGTTCTTTCCACTTTAATTAATTCCGTTAGATTGTTGTTTGAACGTGGTAATTTAAATTCTTTAAATTTCTTATTGAAATTTTGACCTCGATCTCCCTAGGTTTGGGGATTTACAATTCTGCGGTGTGGATTTCAAATTTATCTGTTTTTTTTTTTTCGTTGCATACCTTAAGAAGTTTTTCGAAATAACTTTTCCATGCAACGTGCAACCATTTCAAGATCTCCTCATTCTTTTCTAACCCTCCCTAACCCTGATTTATAACTTTTCTTAACGAGTTTATCGCTCTGTATACATCTCGTTTGTTGTTTATCTTCCTGTTTTCCTCTATCTCTTGAATCTTCTGCCTAAGATATTCTCGCTTTTTGTTTCTAATCCCGTGTTTCGCGTTACTGTAGTGGTTAACATTTGCTTCTGTTTTATCATTTACCCACTGATGTCTTTTCGTTCCTCATGAAACTTAAAATATTCTACCTCAAAACTAAGATTTGTTTTTGTGCCATTTCTCCTCACTTATACGTTTCCTCGCTTCGCCCTTCACTGTATCGCGAATTGCCTCACACATCTTACATCAATTTCATTATTAACGTCACCTTTATTATTACTTGAGTCGGCTAATATTTCAAACATATTTTAAATTACTAGTTGCTAATCTACTTTTACGCTCGGATTATCTCATCTTTTAACTTCGAGTTTTAGTTATTTTGATCCTTTGCTTTTCCTGTGCACGATGCACGAATTCTACCTCATTTTTGTCATCACTAATACTGACGGTAGGTGTTATGATCCTTTGTAAACTCTAACGTCAATTAGATTGGTGTGTCTTCGTTTATCAACTAATACGTAATCGATTTCGATATCAGTTTTGACATCCGGAGGTTTCCATGTGTATTTGTGTTCAAAGTACTTGCTCTTTACTAGTAGGTTTTTCGAAATCGCGAAAGTTAACCATCTTTCTTCATTGTTGTTGCTCTTTTCGTGAAGATTTGATTTGCCTAAAGGAGGTCTATATTTTCTTCCCTACCAACCGTAATCTTGATATCACCCAAGACAATGTTCGTGTTGCGTTTCGGTAATCGATCAAACAACTTTTTAGGTCATCGTAAAATGTGTCTTTGTCTCTACCATTAGTTTTCTCTGTCTGCGCATGGATATTTATTTAAACCTTGTTGCACCATCGAGTATGTATCGTAATGTGAGATAGTCATTCATTCACTAATTCTACATTCAGAACTGCCGGAAGAGTACAATTTTAATAAGGAATCCTGTTCCAAAATAATGTGACTGAATTCCCTCGTGGTTGAAAGTGCATTTGCCCTGTCGAATGCCATCTTGACCTTACCATCGGATTTCTTGTATCACTGATATGTCCAGATCATACTTCTCAGCCTTGCGTACCGCTACCATTTAATAAAACTTCGTATCTGACAAGTTTTGACATTAAAAATTGTAAAACATTTTTAATTCTGTTCTTAGAAGCTCTCTGAAGCAGTCTCCGCTCGGAGATCCTAATGGGAGACTAATTTACCTCCGCAATATTTTACCCCAGGAAACTATTTTTTACTTATATTATTATTTTTACTGTTACTTGACTTGGTGTAGTAGTATAGAGTTGCCAGCTCTACTACCTCGCGGTAAAGGTAAACATCCAAAATGTCGTCCTCTGTCCATCTTTGAGCCTTGCCGATGTCATTTATCTTCAGTCTCAGGGTTGAAGCTAGTTCGGTGTTATCTTTTCTTAGCTTCTGCAGATCCCTCAACTAACTGCACGGCAAAAACACTAGTTTTGGTCCGCTCTGGAAAGTTTCCGGTACCTTCTACATCTGGTCGACAGTTTCTTATCTACCACCTGGAGAGGCTCCTGGTAGAAGGCCAGTAACTCCAATCCAAGCTCTTAATAGAAAGAATTCTTACTAAAATTCTAATTGAGTACTTAACGTTAACGCAGGGCTAAGTGTAAAATTTGCACATTTCAGGTTTTACTATACACTGGTGTTTTGTAATATCCTACATATCTCTACAAAAGTGTGAAGTGTAATTCGTAACATAGAGGTTGCTATGCGTTACAACAGGTATCGTATCGTATAAAGATTTTTCCTTTCAAAAGTGACAAGAAACTTTTTTTTTTTATTTTTGGCGTATGCTCCTTGTGTATGCGTATGTCTGTTACTTATAGCACAGCTTAAATACGTATGTACTTCGTGTTTATAGTTCATGTGTAATATTTGGATAGTAACAAGAATTTAGGACTTTCTCACCGCTGCAAATTAAACAAGTGGGTACATCATCAGTTGAGCACACCAGCAGCGTAGGGACTCACAGGAGTAGGGTCTGTTACGAAGCACGTCACGGAATAAGAGCAAAAGATCGCGTTCTTCAAGCTTGGCAAACTATTTACTAAAACAAAATCAAATAATAATAAATTCTAAATAATAAAAAAAAAACACAGCTAGGAGCGTAAACGCGAATATTCTCACATAAAAGTAATAAAATCACAAAGGTCGTTTTAAGAGCCACTTGGTTCCCGCCAAATTTTCTCAATCTTCCTACCTCACATATATTCCCAATTCCTTTATCCTAACACGGGACGAAGCAAGAAAGGGAAATGCAGCAGCAGAGAAAGTAGTTCATCTCCAAATAAAGAAGAAAATAAATCCAAAAAAGAGATTTCAAAAGAGAAGATAGATCTAAAGCTAGCTTACACAAGAGACGATTTTCTGAAGAAAAATTTACCAAATCGAAACTATTCAACAAGGAAGATGAAATCGGAAAGCAGCAGGGGACATATGAAGCAGCTCAGAGAAGAAGAAGAAGAAGTTGAAGTGATGGCCGATACCTCTCAAACATTACCTACAACCCAAATAAAATAGCAATTTCTCCGATAAGAAGGAAGATACTTCAGTTCCAAACACACCTCATTCATCTCCTTCACAAACACCTGCAATGAGCAATGATTCCGCAATTCAAAGGATAACGGAATCCTCTTCTAATTCCAACAATAGACATCCTTCCAAAGTAAAAAAAATCCTCTAATCATTACCAGTCCTGACTCTCCTAATTACTTGCAGAAGTTCACCGATCCTCGCACAGACATTTATTCTTGCATAAATAATGATGTTCAAGTATCAGATAATAGTCAGGAAGATAAAAATAGATCCATTTCAGAAACTCTAGAGAAAGATAGAAGTGACAGCCTCAATAATTCCTTCAAATACATTGTCTTAATTAGGAATATTAGACCAGAGCTCAAAAACCCTTTGGCTTTTCAAACAGTAATAAAACGGAAATTACCTAACATACAGTTGATAGCTTATCCTGCGGCGAAGATTAATGGTCTTAGATTAATCTTTCAGAATAATCTAAATAAAGAGGAATTTCGTAAAGCTTTTCAACCTTCAGATTTTCTCCAGGGTTCTATAGTAGAGTCTTTCAATGAGAAACAGAGGAGACCTCAGAGGTTCTTTACTACTACCACTTTTACATGCGTAGTCAAAGATATGAATATTAATGCAAAAATAGAAGATCTTAAGCAACATTTAATTAAAGAAAGGAATATCCCACTAACTACTATTACAAGAATAAGAAATGACAGGGGTCCACTATCCTTAATCAGATTATTTTCAAAAAACCCAGAAGTAATAAGCTCTCTAATAACACATGGACTTACCATAGGATTGAGAAGTCTCGTTCCACCGGAAGACCTCATCCATGCGGATATTGTCAACAATACCATATAAATGAAATTTGTACCAAAGATCCTTCCTGCTTCAAATGCGGTAAAAACGATGTAAGTTTCACATGTAAAATTACGCCAGATAGAAACTATCGTGGAACCTGTAGGTTAAAGGGACACAGAACAGGAGCCTCAAATTCCCCTGTAGGGGTGTCAACCTCCAAATTTTCATGATCTCCTGAACTTAAGATGTTTAACTTTAGTCCGGGTTCCCCTCAGAGGTAATATTTTGCACTGCATTTGTTCTAAACAGATTCTTATATGCATCTGGAAAACCGAGCTGAAACTGGTTACCGGGTCAATCAGGCCAGCTTTTGGACCAGGTCACTGGGTCGATGTCTAGGACCAGACCTGAACTGGTGTCCCGATTTCGAGCCAGTGTTCCGAAAGGGCAAAGAAGAGATTTTAATTGTTTCTTTGTGATTCACTTTTGCTTTCCAGTAAACAAAGTTTCTTTCAGGGCTGACCGGGATCGGGGGTTCTTGCCTTCTCATAACACGAAAAATATAACGCCGGAAAGGTCATACAAGATAATCAGGTCGTCAGGTCATAAAATAACTCGAGTCATTTGAGTAAAGATAGGGTAACCGAGTCAGTCGAGTTATTTTGGGTCAATACCGGGTAAATTCGGTCACCTGGTGAGCCCGGAACTGCCCCGGTTAAACCTGGAAGTCTGGCAAGCCTAAATAAGAATTATTTTGATATTTCATATTAATTTGGCAAAGTTAGTTTGAGCTTTTATATTACCAAAACATCTTCCTGGAAACACATCAGAGTACCCTTTCAATCAATATAATGCTTATTTACTTAGTTTCCAAACCACAGCTTCAAGTTACTGAAATGTGTGTGTTTAAATTTTAACTTTTTTTAAATTTGTCAATGGAATTCATTAACTTAATTAATTACCTCTTATTAATCTAATTGGGATCCAGCAGTGGATAGAAAACGGCTGAATATGATGATGATGATGATGGTTATGTAAACTGAGAAATTGAACTAATATAGTAATTATAGCAACAATTGTTTACGTATTGCTTTTCACCATGCTTTTATTTTCTGAAAGTAGTGCAAGGAATCAAACATTTTACTCATGTGAAGTTGAAATTAAATCAATGTGCACTAATTTGTTTGTGAATGAAGCTCTGATGTGTTGTCCTCAGATATAGTTAAGTTTTCCTTTAAAGCAGCTTGCAATTCTTCTGAAGTAATGGCGTGTGTTCCAAACGAAATGAAACCCACTGTTTTATAGTATATATCCATTAAATTACTGCACAGAGCATTGCCGGATCCAGGATTTTCGTGAGAGAACGCAATTGCAATGGACCAGGAATACTTTTGATATTTTCCCGCTAAGTTAATTTTTTAGGTTTAAATTTATCATATTACGACGTTTTATCGTGGAATATGACACCAGTATGCCCCAAAATTTGATATTTATAGATTAATTGAATCGGTATTTGTTAAATCGACATCAGTAATGAAAACTAAATTTGTGGCAAACTGAAAAACAAAACTATCAAAAAAGAAAACAGAAATCCCACCAGGATTTTCAGTTTGGGGGGTGTAAACAGTAGCGTGGATAGGAATTTCTCAAGGGAAGGTATATCTAGAAAATCGTATCCTTGGCAGCTATGCAATTACTTAAAAATAATATATTTAGGTTTTTTTCCTATAATTTTAGAACAGTACAATTATTGTGCGGAAAAGTATTAAATGCATGAATTATATCCGCATAGTTTGCTTAGTTCAGTTATGATTCTAATACAAATTTAACCATATTTGAAACATCACTTTGGATTTTGTAAAGAACGAAGAGTTTCTCGACCAACATTTACTGATGCTTATGCGCTCACCTTGATGACAGTTTTCTTTTGTAAAACTACCAGTTCAATCAGCCGCATTTGAAAGTTTGAATGTTTCAAAGACATACGTATGTATTCATTTTAGAGTATAAAATATAATTGGCGTATTTTAAACGTTTAGAAATCTGTTATGCTTCGATTGCACTTTTATAAGTTTCGTTTTCGAAAGTCGCAATAAGTATAAAATATTGTGTATACAAATAAAATTTAAAATTCTGTTAACTGTGGGAGCTTTGTTTTCGTGTTTAGTTTCTTCATTTTAAAGCCTCAGACAACACTGTAATATACTATAATTTCTGATAGCTGATTTATGTAGCTACTGTATTAGATTATACACTACTGTATTAGGACGTTGATTTTTGTAGCTACTGTATTAGATATTCTAGACCCATACTATTCTTTCGTACGGTTCAGTGACGTATCCAAGAGAGATAATTTAGAGGGTGAGGACCCCTCCTAAATTCCGATTTATTTCTATACTTAGTGTCAGTTCTACAATCGACTACTAAACTTCTAGTCAGCACAAAAGTTGAGGCCAAGTCTGATTTTGGCCAATGAAAGTACGCAAAATAAGAGTTGGTCTCAACTTAGCGCTGACTAGATGTTTAGCTGTCGATATTAGAGCTTACCTTAGCATAATTTTAGGCGTAATTATACAATACACCGCGTGTTTTACAATTACATCAACAAACTTCTGGAGGTGATTCCTCACATCAAAACAGAACGAAAGTTCCTCTGTCAATTTTTCAAAATGTGCATAACTTCGGAGCTACAGGGTGCCGAAAGCGTGGGAAAATGAACCTTAGATGTTCATATTTCTAACACCGGAAGGAGTAGAGCTCATACATCGTGGTACTCTCAAAGACTTTAAACCTACTCTATTTGAAAATGCAGATTTCAAAATTCCGCAATAGGCACACAAGAGATTCCTTAAAGGAAGTAGGGGATTCTACAATATTCCTGAAGTAGAGGTAGGTCGAGATGAGCATGAATTAAGACTTCCCGTGTGAGTAAAGATAGCACACGTCATCTCCAGCAACCAATCGAACAATGGTGTTCAGATTCTTTGATAACGAATAAATAAAACACTCAAAATTATGCAATTCTAACTCCTGCTTGTTATACAACTACACATTTTTTCTTTCAGAAAATCGTTCGGTGTATGGAATCTACTTGAGATATCAGCTTGGCGCAAACAAATTATTGTTTCTTGATAAAAAACCGTCTCTCTCATACACATGTTGACACATCTTTACTGTAGATAATTTCTAGGGATTCCCTAATTCCTTTGGGGATTTTTGAAATATATATTTTCGGATAGTGATGATTTAAAGTCTTTGATTGAACCATGCCACATCAACCCTACTTTTCGTGATGTTATGAAGTTCATTTTCCCACGCTTTCGGGATCCTGTAGCTTCGAAAATATACATACTTCGAAAATTTACCTGAGGATTTTTCGTCTTGTTTTGGTGTGAGGAATCATGTCCAGAAGTTTGTTGGTGCAATTTTAAAAGATGTTGTATTTGTTATCTAATATCACATCCAGATCCTCTTTGAACCTTCCCCAAATTTGTGAAAACCTTAAGAAAATTCGGGTTACATGTGTGAAAGAGCAAGTACAATACTGTAATTAGACCTCATTTTCTGTATTTTTGTAAATATTTCCATAGATTCTTCCAAACTCAAATATACTGCGACTTGCTTTGTCTTCCTTCAGACAATTTGCTATAGCTATTTCAAACTTTATCTTTGGCATTATTCACAGCTTCAATAACTGAAGATGTTCCTTTTGTAAGAATGTGTACAACTGTTAACCGTAGCGAAATACTAATTTATTCGAATAAAAATAGCAAATAAATTATAAAGGTATTTAATTCATTACATGCCTTCAGTATGAGCTTAGAAAATGTTCAAAAAAAAATGGATGATTGCTTGGAAAACAAATTAGGTTAATTCTTTAAAATCATGGACTCTGTTATACTTTTATTATATCTGTCTTCTCATACTTCATAACTTTTATGCTATAGGTGAAACATTTGCACTCTCCCTAATCCCACAAAAATGCGCTTTCCGTCCGACATAAAATATATGTTCCAATTCATTCTAAAGAATTCAATATTAGTCGACTATGAATAGTCTTCAATACTCCCACATTGAATGAATGTGTTACACAATATACATAAATCGCAGCAGGGTATGTTTTGAATGTGTTTTTTTTTTAATTTCACAGCAAACGTAACCTCCCACAACCTCTTATTTCGTAGCAACCTCCATCATATTCTTAATAAAATAAGTTCTCATAATTAACACCAAATTTATCAGATTTGAGAAATTGTTTTCGCTAAATGCCAATATTATTTCTTCACAACTTTCCTAACCAACACAATGTTAGGGGAAGATATACCAGATTTTTACTGAGTCATGTGAATAAACTGCCTTTTAAGAAATCACATACTCATCATTGACGTAATTAGAATTTTGAATTTATTTTAAGACCTTTAGACAACTATAGCTCGGGTTGTATGGATGATGTTGGGATGAATTGGTGGAATGAAGAAAGTGGGAAGAAACGGAAGTACCCCGAGAAAATCCACGCACACGGTGTTTGTTCACCACAAAGCCCACATGGCATGAGCAGGGATCGATCCGACGACCCCTACCAGAGGTGAGCGCTCTACCAACTGAGCCAGCGTGGCCCCTCATTCACGTAATTAACAACAAAGCTTTTCCATGTATGTGATATTAAGAGTTTCATCTATTAATGCAAAAAATCATTCAGCTGCATTTAGTTGGTAAAAAAAAAACTTAATTGAAACTTGATTGCAAATTTCAATAATTGATGTTAATGGTTCAACTCTTCTTCCCATATAGCCGGTCGAGGTAGTCGTGTGGTCTGAGGCAGTAGACCAGTGTCTCCAAGGTTGCGGGTTCGAATTCTACCTGGGGTATATATGTGTGTTTGAATTTTAACAAGCGTTGCACTCATATAATCCGTGACGGGTCGAAGTCAAAAGTTACTAACATAGCACATAGAAAATAAAATTTACCAAAATTAATCTTCTCCGTAATGATCTGAAAAATCACATTAGATCTTACAACTGAAACTTTTCAATGTGTGTAATTTTAATTTATAATTCATATCTAATGTAAAGAGGACGTAAGGATTTCATGTCTACGTAGAAAGTAACTGCTTCAACCATAGACTTTAAATGTTTTATATTCAAAATTTTCTTCGTTCTACCCTCATTGGGATTATCAGTACAGGAATTACTACATTCTTCATTACTGTCTAGAAATAATCTTTTTTATTCTTACTGGCACTATCGATATGATTGTCGAAGAATGTTTATTTTACTGGCTGTCCTAAAGGTTATTTACCCACATCTAACTAAATGTGAAACTACAACGCAGAATGTACAATACGACCCTTGTATGTTTATGAATAAACTTACAATTGTATCGGGACGGACATAAGCTATAATGCTGTTACCATCCTTACAATTAATTTTATATTGTAACTAACAATTATATGTTTCAAAACATAACCTATTTCTTTCTTCTAGAAATACTCTTCTTCCAATTTGATAAAGGTAGAGTCAAGGGGGATATACCCCCGATATCCCCCCTTACCTACGTCACTGAGTGTAAAGTCAAAATTAGGGGGTGTGAAAGTGGAGTTTGCACGGTTTCTATCAATTCTTGAGAGACAAATTAAAGTTGGGGTATTGTCGAGCATTTGGTGGGGTGAAACCTAAGAGAGGAGGCTGGAGGAATCATTATCTAAAGCTCAAATCACATGCTGAACAGTACTTGTACATCGGACCAATTATATGGTCAGAACACTGATATCAATATGATCAGAGTTTTGGTGTAGTAAGGGAGAAAGTTAATACACAGATAGTTGTGCTTGTGTACTCGTAACTTTCAATGTGCGTGACTCACGGACGTAGTTTTAATAAATACCTATTGAAATGAAAGGTTATTCTAAAATGAGGCGTATGCGCGAACAAGCGTCTATGTTACATTTGGCACGTATTCAGAAAAATAGCAAGCAAGTTGTCCGCAGTGCGGGCTGACGTGGTAGGATGAAACATAGATTTTTATTCCATAAATCCAACACAATGTTTAAGCGATCCGTCACTCACGAAAGCGCATGTAACATAGACTATTGTTCCATGGATGTCGTAGTACATTTCTGACCAGAAATATCTGAATACCGAGGCCATATTGCAATATGTTCAAACCAAGTGCAAATACATATCAAGGACACATAACAGACCTTTGTGTCGTAAATACAACTTACAAAAAATGTAGCATAGACGTTTCTTCACACATACGCTTCCATTGTTGAACCGATGCTATAAAAAATATTTCCCTCGCGAGAAGGATTCGTCACGGACACAGAGAGACATTTGATCTTGGTGCAAAATGCCCGTTCTGATGCTGAACGTGCTGGTATCCTTGTACGTCGCTAACCTTTTAAGGTACAACATTAAAATCATGAATCACTGTTCAGGTACGAATCATAAGAAGAAAAGCTTTATCCTCTTTTGTTTTACAAACTGCATAAATTCTTGCACCAAACTAATTTATGCAACTATTTGGAACGTTATGCAATATATACTGTTAGTGTAGAGTAATACTGGGAAATTTGTTTCATTTCTTCCTACCTCACCACGTCATTTGAACGAACGACAACAAAATTGAGAGTATCCGAAATAGACAATAACTTCACTACACCCGGCAGGACCGAAATTTAAAGTGTGAGTTCCTATTATCAGTTGTTCATTGCATGAAAATAGAGAAACGGAGATGCATTTGGGTTGAAGGTGTTAACTCCAGTACATTCCTGTTACTCCAGTACATCCCTGAAATAATGTGGTGTTGTAGACCAGAAAGAACATTTTATTACCCAACAATGCTTCAGAACATTAGTGTATCTTATCATTATCCAGAAGAGAGATGTTTCGGAGATCAACTGTGCCGGGAAATTCGACTCGTTTGTGTGACGATGCCGTAAAATGTGCAGAAATAATTTTTACAATACTCTGAAGCTCTTAACAGGAGGCTGCATTTCCAATTTGAAGTTAGTGTTTAATTTTAGTTTGAATTTATTTATTGGCTTTAAGTATCTATGGTTCAAGCTGGGAAAGGATAGCGAAAGGAGTCGACCAGGGCCTAAGTTGAAGGTACCACCCTGGTATTTCCCTGGTGTGACAGGAGAAATTCTATAAAGATTTCAGTCAGAATGATCGGTCGTTGGTATCTAATCCAGGATTTCCCGAATACGAATAGGAAGCCATATGCTGATCTACGGTCGCTCGGTAATGCAACATTTTGAGAAGCATGATGAAACATATTAATGTATGTGTGCAGCAACTGGGTGCACAATTTGACCATGTGTTGTTTATAACTTTATGTTTTTATCTCGAAATTCTGTGTTGTCAGATGTGGTCAATTAATTATTTTTCCGGATATTTTTGTCTATTTTCGTCGAAAATGAGATAGCAAGACAAGCAGAGGATAAACGAATCTCCCAGTATCACTACACGCCAACTTTGTAGCCAAAGCCCATTGTAAAATTGACATTTTCGGACTACACTAGTAATACTCGTATCCCTCTAAAAGCCACGATTTTTGTTACGAATTTTTTTTTTCTTATGTTCCATTGAATTGAATTCAATTTGTTTATGTTCTTTGGAAACTTGTTTTGCTCAGGCCTGGGTACGGTACGATAGTGAGGATCTTCAACATGCACAGCAGTGCATTTAGCCAAGTTCTGTGTCATAAAGCGTCAGCATTGCCAGAACTGGTGAACAGTCCCAAAATGTATTCCCATTTTTCTCTAAAGCTTGCCACAAGACGAAAATCTGATCCAACGTGGATCTATTTCTTTTCTAAGTCCACATTGACGATCTCCAATTATTTCATCTACGTATACGATTAGGCGAGTTAGCAGAATATTATTCAATACTTTGTAACATGTTGGGTCAAAACTTATAATACTTTAAAAATATTAATGAATTAAAGAAACATGTGTTACAATTACTGTGATAAAGTTTATGTTTATACTTTGCAAAATAAGCATTTACTGTTAAAAATGGAACTTTCTTGATAATACACTAAATGCTTTTTGATTTTTTATATTGTTTCCTCTCTTTTGAGTATTTTCGTCTCATAACGATGATTTAGTTCTTATTTTTGAGATTTTATACTTTCTCAAAAATGAGAACAAAATGGTAGTTTGTTTCCTGAAACATGGACTTGAATGTATAAACCAAAAATCAAGCTTTAAAATAACATATCATTGTTTACTTAAGCAACAAAAAGGAAGATAATGCAATCTGTTGTTTGAAGGTGTTTCTCTTTAATTGTATAACTTATTGATATGTCATAAAAGTTACCTTTTCCAACCATATTAACGTGATGGAAACGAAAGAAGTGAATGTGTGTTGAAAACAGTCACGAGTGAAAATGAAGTCAGGTTCATTAGTGGGTCAGTTCTGAACAAAAACGAAAAACATACTATCATACGATAATACTCTTAAACGTAAGTAGTAAATGCAATATGTTGACCGTGGTCTGGTTTCATAATAGCGACGAACTATAGATCGTACTGTCTCTGGTTTAGCTGGTGTGTTTGCACGTATATTTATGTGTTAAACAAGCCGCAATACGTAATGCTTCTTACTAAAAATGCATTGAAAGGAAGGAAGCCGTCGGTCTTCAAGCTACATTCGATTGGATTACGAATTGTCAAGTATATTTTACAACAAGATCATTATTTTCTTATGTCGCACATGTAGTTGTAATTGCGGTTTCTTCATAAGACCACTACGTTTCGTTTGAACAATTCAAACTTATTATCATAGCACATGAAATAAATAATAATATGTTGTAGAAAGTTTGTATATTTAACAGACATTGTAGACATCGTTCGGTAGGTCCGACGTTATAACACTGAGCACCGAAGCTAGTGTAAAATATTGTTTTTACCAAATGTTTATATTCTGGCAGTGAATGAAGTTCTTGTAGCAATAAACATAAATACCACAAAATTACAACAGCAATTCGCACAAACACCATACTCTCAGTACAGAGAGACGAATATCCCAGGTCACTTCTTAATGTTGAAGGCAAAAGATCGAACGGACTCCCTTTCATTCAGTTTGTCTCTTGATTAATCTACGGATATACAAGACATCCACTACGTACTATATTTCGTAATGTCTCCTTTGATGTAACTCTAAAATCAGACGTATTGGGTTAAGTAGGACTAAAAGAATCAACTCGTGGTGTTGACATTGATAAAGCACTTGGCATAGCATTAACAAATGTTGATATTCATCTGGATAAACTCGTCAGTGAAGGAAAAGACGAAACACCTGCGATGTTGGAGCAGAATGCAAGATTAATTGTGCTGATGAAATGTGGTCCTAGATTTCCAAAGACCTCTCCAACACTCACACACCATCATTGCATTATTCATCATGCACACCTGACAGCCAGATACCTCAAACATGAAGAAGTTACAAAATATTTTCTTAAAATTGTTAATTTCATGCGCTTAAATCGGAAGACGTACTGACAGTACAAAAATTGAACTGAAGAATCGGAGCTTGAAGATAAACCTAGTAACATATATTTTCTTACTGCATTGTAAAGTGTCTGCCAATCTACCATCCTTAGTAGATTTGCGAGACTGTCACGGTTCCATTATTACTTATCTTGAAGCAAAACAAAGATTCTATCCTCAACTTGAAGGTAATGAATAGAATAAGGATGTAGTTGTTCTTACTGATATAGTGAATCATCCAAAGACTCAGAACTTAGTCTAAGAGAAAGATAAGTTTACTTCTGATTTTACTCAGAAGGGAACGCTCGAACAAAAATTTTGATTCGAAAATATGTTTCTCCCGAAGAATGTGATACGCTGAGATCAGAAAGGACAATCATTCATCTGTGAATTGCTATCTTGCTCTCCAAACTGACCAATGGTTACTCGAATACTGTATAATACAAAAAACTGGAAACAACGTTCTAAGTCAAATACGCGTGAAGGGAGTGAAACAAAATATTGAATAGAAGTAACGTAGATGCTGTGATACCAGATACGGGAGACGATAATCATGGCAGCCATCTTGAAAGCCGCCATCTTGGAATTTGCTCGTGAATTAATAGTGGAAAGTGGGTAATGTGACATATCGTTTTAGATTATCTTGTTTCAAGAAATCCAAATCTGAAGAAAGTTTCTATCTACCGTTAGTCGTTTAGGAGAAAGGATCCCTCAGATTTGGGGGTTTACTTTCTACATGTGCGTAACGTGGTATATATTTGGGCGGACACACAAACCCAGTATTTTTCTGAAATTCTTATTGACCCTGCGAAACACATTGGGTTCAATCTGTTGCTGGAAATGGTGTAGCTTGTTGATTTTTCACGACGGTGTAAGTCATTGACTTTTCACGATACACTGTCTTGCTGATGAGTCCAAAAATTGAAACTAGAAGCCGTGAAATTCAGTGAACGAAAGAGGTATTGGATAAAAGTGAAAGTGTGAGTTGTCTAGGAAATGATTAAAACAATAATATTTTTTTACCAGATATGTGTGATGGATGATTGACGGGCCTTAAGATTTTCACACTTTAACATTTTCTGACGGCCTGAGCCTCAGGTGCCTAAAAGCCTTAAAATAAAACTCAACATTTTCTGAAGATGGTGTAGGTTGTTGATTTTTTACCTGATACACAGTGTATTTTAAGTCACCTAGAGATGGAAATCAAAGAGGCTCAGTTCGTAGAGCGTTAGCTTCGCAATCTGGAGGACCTGGTTTTCATTTCCAGTGCAGGCCATCCTAGTCAAGATTTTCCCAGTTTTCCTCGATCACACCACGCGTACGGTACCTTGAATCAGGCCATGTCCAATTTATTTCTCTTCCCTGTCTCCTCCTTCATCCCGGCCTGTGACATAGATGGAAGTCGTGAGAGACAAAAATGGATATTAATGCTCATCAGATTTGGGTTTGTGTGTCCAGTCAAATGTGCATCATTTTATGCACATGTTGTAGAAAGTAAAATCCCAAAATTGAGAGACCCTATCTTCTAAACGAATCAAGGTAGATAGAAACCGACTTTAGATTTGGATTTCTTGAAACAAGCCAGCTTAAAACGAAATGTCACATGACCCACTTTCCATTACATATACTCGAGGGAATTCCAAAATAGCGGCTTTCAAGACAGCTGTCATGATTATTATCTTCAGCATCCGGTAACGCAGCATCCACGTTACTTCTATTCAATATTTTGTCTCACTCCCTTCATGCGTTTACGACTTTAAACGTTGTTTCCAGTCTTTTGTAGTACACAGTATTCGAGTAGTCATTGGTCAGTTTGGAGAGCAAGATAGCAATTCACAGACAAATGATCGTCCTTTCTGAACTCAGCGTATCACATTCTTCAGGGAAAAACATATTTCGCACCAAAAGTTTTGTTCGAGCAAAAAACATTACATTGTCAGCCAATTTTAAACTTTCAGAATAATATAAAGATTTTTGAAAGATACACATTTTCCAGTGTCAGAAGGACAGCAAAGAAAATACTACACACCGGAAAGAATACAAAGAACAATTGCAATAACTAATAGATCATTAATTACCTAGACATACGGAATGACCTAAAATATAATTGCAACGTTCGTTCAAATCTTGAGGGTGTTATGCATCTTAGGTTAAACCTGTATGACTTACATGAAGCAGTTTGGTCACTGCAATTGTAGTTGTCGTTCAAGATTGCCTGCATAGTCCTTACTAAAAAAAAAATCCTAAGCCAAGCTATGGTTATACATCAGGACAAAATCCCGCGAAATGTTTAAAGTATTGAATCCAATTGAATTAGGGACATCAAATTACTAGACTATAATTTATACAACTTTGTGTAAGAAAGTAAGGAATAGGTACTACAGACCAGGCATTCAGAGGTAAAAAACCATCAGTGCAACGTGAGGAAAGGAAACGTAAACACTTATGTGTGACTCTTCACTCAGCAACTGACCTGAAAGAATACGTGACAGTTGAAAACACTGGAAATGTGAATGGCTAATAATAGAAAGGATCATTGTATGATTTGGATAAAGGGGAGGACGAATCTGGATATGCTAGCAGAAGTGAAGGAAGCTAACGTTATCAGAAGAGCTGTTTACATGTGCACATACTACATCAATGTCTGTTACGTGATATTTTGAAAGACAGAGTAAAGGGGGGGAAAGAAATAGTAAGCACTGTAGCCATACAAGCATTCATTTTTTATAAAATAGCTTCCCAACACTGACAACCGGAGTGCTTCGGGACTTTGACACCCTCAAAATGTTTCTATTGCATCCAATATTGCGAATTTTGATGCAGATAGGTTTAATGGAACGAAAGTAACTTCAAAAACCGAATTTGAAAACAATCGTTTGGCAATACTGACTTACCGCACCAATAAAGACTCTTCTGGTGGTTCTGGGTTAGCCTGGCCAACATCTTTCTAATGACACTTGATCCACGTCTCTACACTTTGTGGATCATGACATATATTTCCTGGGCACAGGATAGCAAAAATGACGAGGTACTTGGGAAGGGTGCCCCCCCTACAGTATGTTTCTATCGTGTCAAATAAAATTTATACCAAATTTGGTGCTGCTACGGCTTACGTAATGGAAGCAATTTAAAAAGGGATTTTATAGAAAACATGTTGGCAACACTGACAAGTTAAGTAATATGGGAACGTGAACAACCACAATATATTTGTATTATGTAGAATAATGTTTATACCAAATCTGGTGCAGATAGGTTAACAGAATGGAAACATTTTGAACAATTGATGTTTCTAAAAAAAAATAATGGGATGACATCATCGAATCACTGTGCCAATCAAGACGATTTCGGCAATACTAACCAAGTCTAGCCAATATATTTTCACCAACATTTCAAGCACCTCTCAACATCTTCTAGTTCCTGAGATTTAACTCATAGACACGGACGAACTAAGTGGGAGTGTAAGGTTCCTATTGCTATAGTTTAGCTATCAAGGGACCGAAAACAATACAACCAAAATATACCTGTCATGGTTTACAGAAAGACACGAAAATAAAAAAGACAGTCAGAGCCAAAGCGTCTGGAAAGAATGGCTAAAATGAAGAAATATCACAATGAAGAACAGTAGTCAATAACCTATTTGGAAATACTTTAGAAATGGCAAAAATTGCCAAGATTTTTTTAACTGTAAGTATTATTCCTTTTAACCATAAGAAAGTATTGAAAAGGGTAATTAGTCATTAAAAATGAAGATTGAAGGGTTCACAACAATATTCAATTTGCACAATGGTTCGAAATAACGTTCCTCTAAATCAGTGTTCTATTTACCTTCGAAATTGGTTTAACTAAATTCTTTATGGCTCATAAACTCTTCAATTTCCTTCGGCATCATTACATGCTGAAATTTCTTTTCGTCTTCCTTGACGTAAAACTCAATAAATCATCTCTGCTTGTATAGAACCTGAATTCAAACTAACATACAGGCTAACCAGTTCAATCTACATAAGCATAACACACATGCATGTTTAGATAATATATTCTCTTTTTGAATAAAATATTGACTTCTATTTTGAATACATACGCACACGCACACCCCGACTGATGTTTGACTTCCGACGCTCCTGTAAAGTCATTCACTCAGTTTCCACTATACCTTGATAAGTGATGGAACAAGTTCATAAGAATGAAAAGCCGCAGGGGACCACTTATGTATATAAAAAAAGGAAGGGAGCAGATCGCGTATTGAGAGATGCTCTCCATAGCACGGCTGTCTCAAGAGAGTATTCACCCTGAGAAATGGTAGGAGCTGATGGAAGTCGAGAAGGGTTAGGGTTAAGAGAAGGAATGTTCTGCATGAAGAAACCGAAGCTTTTCCTTCAGGGCAGAAATATCTCTTGGAAATACCTTGGGATATTGGAAATAAATTGAGTTTTCAAGAGGAAAATACCTTAAAAAAAAACTTTCTGAAATAAAAGCTACAGAAAATGCCTGTGGACATTGCTCTCACAACAAAACAGCGTAAACACCATTTTCCATTTTCATTCATCCGTATAGCAGATTTCCCCTCTCTTCTTGCTAGAAATGTAATCTAACGATTAGCAAAACTTGTAAAACTTAAGACTCGCGTACACAATCATCACAATACGCACAACTGTAACTTGCGCTTATCATTGGCAAAAGATTACACGTCATCCGAAAAAAAACAAGACATAGATTCGCAAGGAGCGAATTCCAATAAAAATCGTCATTGTATGTTACTTCTCCAAAAAGAGGGAAATATGCTATACTCAAATTCGCATAAAAAGAGCCAATGAAAACAATACAAAGTTCAAAAAATTATACGAATAGCCAATATTGAGTGAATATAGGCAGCAAGCGCAACGTTTATTTTCAATTTAAATTTAATATAAGCTTAGTACTACCATATTGTATACCTTATCCGAGTTTGAAAGTTTACCCAACTGTCTTATCAAAGTATACAATATATATTTATAGATACTTGTGGTTTCTTGTCCATCACAAAAAGAAATGTGCACACAGATTTTATGACACTGTGTCCAGCACCCGTAGTCCAGCCGGTAATGTCGCGGACCTACGATCGGCAATGGGTAGGCACGTGGGTTCCAGCCCCGTTGCCGGCCGATCTGACTGAGATCTTCTAGGATTTACCTCAGTTTCTCGAGAGGAATCAGAGGTCGTACCTGAAATAAGAACCTGGCCACTACATTCCTTATCGCTGTCACCGAAAGAGCAATCACCGACGGACGTTAATGCTCAGTTGTGACTAGTTACGGACAAAAAGTTACTAGTTAAGGTCATAAAAAAATATGAATTAATTATACACTGACATTTAAGACTTTCATGGCACACTCATTTTGATTATACATCTATGTATGTGACAACCCCGTATAATCATTATCATACTTATATGTTAGAACTGTATTAAAATAGCTTTTCGGCGTCTATGGTTCAGGGCGGGAGAGAGTAGGGAACAGAATGTGAGAAAGAATTCGACTAAGGTACATTAGCCTGTTTTTTTTTTTTTTTTACAAATATCCACACAAGGATGCTTAATGATATATTGTCCAAATATTGTATAGGAAGAACTGTCATATGCTATATGAAGATTTCTACTTTATGATATTAAAGCATGGACGGAATAAGAACAGTATACAAAATGCTGAAAACAGAAGGCTAAATTGGTGTACAGGTTGTTTATCGAGAGTAGTGCTACGAAGAGTATTCCAAGTATTCGACGTTCGATTATCAAATATTATTCAAATTTCGAATATTTGTTATTGTTAAAATATTTCTAAATGTCTAAAATTGTCATCTATTTAAACATTCCAATGGTGAGCATCAATGGATAAATTCTATTTTTCGCACCGTTATTACTTTTAATTCTAATTCTACTATTACTATATTTAGCGAGTAGACAAGGATTCTTGCTTCCTTGTACATCACATCTTCCTGTTCTTTCTAAGGCTTCTATATTATTATATTTCTTTGTCATCCATGTTTTTCTTGCTTTGTCTGTTTCGAGGGTACTCATACAAAAACCAAAAGTAAGATACGGACTCTCCCTGTAAAACGGGGACATTTTAGTAACTTTAATGCAAAGTGATATTGCAATAGTTTTTACATTTTTCATTATAAATACAATATTTACTTTAAAAGATTGTTGTCAGTGCAAATGCAATCTAAGTGATGGGAAGAGAGATTTAGCCCTGCATCGGTGTCATGCGGATGGGTGGTTGAAAATCACCATAGATACATATCTTCTAGAAGCTTCTTCTTATGCTAAGAAAAGCTGTTACTACAAATTCTCAGTATATCAATTTGACGATAAAATGGCAGAGCCTCAACACTGCTGGAAATCATTGCCTAATACCATAGTTCATGCATTCAGAAAAAGAAAAAATATATAGAAATTTCACAGTACGTATGCAAAAATAAAACGTTTCGCCCTTGATAACAACGTACCTGGAGCTCGCGATAACATGACAGCATTGGAAACCTGTTTCATTACTGTAGTTGTTTTATTTGTGAGAAGAATGGCTTTCATCGTTGAAGAATCTTACACGTAAGAAGCGTCGTTGAAGATTTTTTGTTTATCACGAACATACTCGTCCCCATGATTATTATTAGTTCGTATTTCGCATCTGACGCATTTATAAACTAACTTCATGAGCATGGTTTTTCACGTGATTTTTTAAAAATCAAGACACTGTTGGATTTGGTCTTGTTTGCGCTTACCACAATTTCAAAATATTCTTTCTACAGTTTTCAATCTCCCCAATCTGTTCGCTCTCCCACAAAAGCATCGCAACCCCAAAGTTACGAATTTGAATTTTACACTGTATTTAAGCCCTTTAGGGATCTAAGGCTCAGGTCAGAATAGGGAAAGGATACGAGAAGGTATAGGCCTCTGTTGAAGGTGCTATCCCGACATTTGATTGATGTGACTGAGCAAACCCCCTTGAAAAGTCTCAGTCAGGATGGTCAGCCGCTGGGATCGAACCCACTAGTTCTCGAATGCCAACGCTATTGAGCTACGGAGGCTACCGTACTGCAGTTACGATAAGATAAGATAAAGTGAATTGTATGGGCGGTAACAGCACTATAACTTACGCCCTTCTCGATACGGGGGAACTTCCTTATCTTTGCCGCAGTTACGAGTTCTGAGGGTCTATATACAGGGTGGATCTTAATATGTGGGACAAACTTCGCTGACGAATTCCTGACACCAAAACAATGAAAAAGGTCCATATAAACGTGGGCCCGATTCCACGTCGTTTTCGACATACAAGGTTTCCAACTTGGGGGTCCAAAATAGACTCCTATCAACGGTAAATATTTCGCCAAAAATCAGAACCGATAAATCAAATTAAAATTTATTGCTCAGAAGGTGATTTGTAACAATTCGGTGAATATTATGAGTTCAAAAGATGATCCCATTGGTTTGTCAGTGTTGCCAACCTGGTATTTTGTTTATTTTTTCAAAGGACACTATACCAATTTATTGAATAAATGATATCCTCTAATGATAGTAAACATAACACGTGAAGCACAGAAAGCAGTGTTGCAAACTGTTAGTATAATATGACGTTAAAAGTTGAAAATGAACACGTGGAATATTTCACCTCCTATATTGTGCACAGTTTACAACACTGCCTCCTACGCTTCACATATTTTATCATTACTAGAGAGTACCATATATCCAATAAACGGACGTATTGCGATTTGAGAAAAAATAAATGATATACTAAGTTGGCAAAACTGACAACCCAATTGGATCTTTTTTTAAACTCTTAATATCCACCGAATTGTTACAAATCACCTTCCGAAAATAAAATTTTATTTTAATACGTCCTTTCTAATTTATCACGAAATATGCATTTCATTTACCACTGACAGGAGTCAAATTTGGACCTCAAGTTGGAAACCTTGTATCTCGGAAACGAAGCATGTTTATATGGACCTTTTTAATTGTTTTGATGTCATAAATTTTGTCAGCGAGGTTTGTCCCACATTTTAATATACACCCAATATATCCGCCACTGAACTGAAACAGATACTTTAAAAAATAAATAAATAAAAACATAAAAGAACACTGAAATAGGGTGATTTATAGAACAAAAAGAAAAAACAATCTGCAACGATTCAGTAAATATTTATAATCGCAAGGTGTAACTAAAAAGCTTTTCCCACCTACCTTTCCAAACTCCGTGAGTCCTCCATGGTCCTGGAAATGTCCTGGAATATCCACTGTGTAGCAGTCTGCCCTACCACAGAGTAAAATCATTAATAAATTGCATGGAATGTAATTCATATTATAATTTTATTGTGTAAAATTAGTATAATAATGAAAAAACAACAAAATATTATGTACATAAGGATGTAAAAAGGAAATTACAAACTTGCATGGTAAATTGCTTTAATTTTAAAACAAAGTGAAACATTGAGGGAAATTAAAATCGCTGTATAGCTCAAATCTTTTTAAAGTGATTTAATTACTGTTTTCAAATTGTATTGCTGCTTAAACTTCACCAATTTTATACAGACAAGAACATACTTTAAATTTTAAAAAAGTATTCTTGACCGTAAACAATTCCATAAACTTGTTCGCGAAATTTTTATTCTTCAAAATTCCAAGTCAACTTTCTTGAACACGAAAACTTTTACGACGCACATTAATGAAAGCTTTCTACGCTAACAGTTTATAATTTTATTTTTAAGACACCTTGTACACAGGAACAGAAAATCTAATTACTCTATGCAGAAAATAATCTAAACAGACGAAGCCGGCATATAGTCGCTGAAGAAAATAGGAGTCTATTCTCATAACACGATTTCAATCTTAAGTTTCCCTCTACTTCGTAACCTTCTCACTGTATGAAAGCTAAGTAATTTAGATTCAAACTTCTCAATCCTTCAAGAAATGTTCACATAATTCCATTCGGTGTTTTAGGTGCTAAAAGTTTTTATAGGCAAATGTGATTATTACAGGTAAAAATAAAAAGATGCTGAAAGAATTTCTCAAGGAAATAACACTTGACAAATAGGAGAAAATAAATTTCTAGACTCAGTTTTCACAAAAGGTTTCCCTAAAGTTCTTCTCTTTATCTACAACTACCTTTATCGAATCAGAGCAATTCATTAGATCAAAGTTTCAAATCTTTTTTGTTATTTTATAGCGTGACGATAAGGACGTAATGGAGATGTTCACGCTCCGCTGCCGGTTATCCTGAATGAATTTTCCAGAGCATGTCTCAGATTCGCCAAGTGATTGCGAGATAGTACCTTTTTCTATCCCTATACCCAAAGGCGGGATCCCCAAGGGACGTAATCTCCCAGAGATGACCAAAATTGCCAGTTCAGCCCAGTCAATGTTTACAATATTCAACATTAGAGGTACCCGCAAGAGCAGAATTTCCCGTTTTGTTGCGATTCAACACAGTATTGATTCCCTTATCGGGCACACAAAAAGCTCTTGACCTAACAACGTTTAGTTGTTTGGCTATAACCAATGTTTGTAAGAGTATAAATATATCTCTCTTGGAGCCATTTGACCATACACAGACACTGTTGCCATATTATCTGCTAGTCAATATACAACTGTTGTGTACCACCTGCAATATCATTGCTGTACGCAGGCGTACTGTTACTTTGTGGTCTAAATTGCTGCCATTACAAGAAAGCAACTTTTTTTTATAATCAAAGGCATCTAAGGAAATCCATGAGCATATTATTTCATGTCTTCAACCTCCTTTCGGGATGGAAAACAATGATTTACGTCATATTTACATTCGATCAGAGTTTCATTTCTTATGGTAATGTGACACGTGAGAACAAAATACAAAAAAATGCACAGAAATAAGTAATCTTTAATCAATAACATTTATATTGAATTATGACAAATAATGCTTAATTTGGTGAGTAATCTTACGCAGTGTTGATGTGTTTTACACGTTTCTTTATTTAAGACACATCTATAACTTCTTACACAATGCATTCAAGCGTTTCTTCTGTGAGGAATAAGGTTTACTCCATGTCCTCATGATTTTTCTAAGTCTACGTTCATTATCCTAACTATTTTTTATTAAGTTAATCATTTCTGAAAATACATTCGTAAATAACAAGTGACTCACCAAGGTGTGTTACAGCTGTGTGTTAGTGTCATATATCTCACGCCTAATTGGTAGAACATTCGCAGAACTCCCAAGCTGTTGCCTATGGAATGGCCGCCCTCTACACCAATCAAGCTCGCTATTCTACCAGATTTATGAACGTCTTCTATTCCTGCAAAGGAAAACAAATGACATTATAAGAGCGTGAACAAAAGTCTGTTTCAAAGTAGTACTGCTTCAAGTTGCGCTTCAAAAGAAAACTTTTAAAATCTTAGAAAATGTTAAATACAATTAAACATCTCTTTGTTTCTGCTATAGTCGAGTTTATAGAAACAGAGAAGAATTTGTTGTAGAAATAGTTTTGAGGATGTCAGGAAGCATAGTTGTAAGAGTACTACTTTTGAAGTTGGGTTCTTATTTTCGAGAGATTTTTTTTTTTTTTTAAGTATATTCAGTTCTTCATTCTGAAGAGAAATCGTGTTTAAGGTATTCTGGAAACTGTTTGATATATTATCTTGAATATTTGAAAGGAAAAAAAAATAACCGAAGTGTAAAGAAGTAAATGTTTACAGCTTGGTTTTCAAGTTCCAAATAATAGCATCAATAACATCGTTGATTTCCATAAGTGAATTTAACTTTGTTGGTCTAATGAAAGCAATAATTTAAGGAATCATAATCCAGTTCAATTTATTTGTTACGTAATATGAGTTTGCCTAAATACTTCGATGTTTTCAGTTCAAATTATCCAAGTTGTTGTTGCTCAGAAATCTCTATTTTTGGTTAGAGTAAAAGTAATCATGAAAGTATTATATAACATTTTTTTCACTTCCAACTTTTCTATTAAAGATATATTTGGAAGCTTGTTGGCTGAGAGACGTTTTTCGCTTGGAAACCTCAGTTTTCGCTCGGTAAATAATAATAATAGATTTTTTATCGGTTCTAAGTTTCCATCACTTTAACTTGCGGATATTTTTCAGGATAGAATTGTATGATTTCTCTATGTTTGAAGTCTTTTCTTTTGAAGGAACGTTTCTGTTACTGTACGAGAAGGAATTTGAATAAGCATAATGAGTCATGCGGTCTTGTCTGTTCAATAACAAAGGAATCGTTGACGGAGAATATGTCACCTGGGTTTGTGCTTTCGGTTTCATAAAAGGCTTCTTGTGTTGGCAGCTATATTAAGTTATACACTACATGACGCAGAGAAATTCAGGACATAGAGGAAAACGGGAAGACAAATAATATGCGAGATCTATACAAAGTAGTAAACTCGTTAAGAAAAGCTTGCCAGCCAAGGGTAGAGATGAATAGAAATGAATGTGAAGATCTTTAGTCTGATACGACTGCTATTCTCGATGTGTGGGGGGAAAGCTACTTCAGAAAGGTTCTTAATATATGCACAGGTGAATAAGCAGAGAAATTCGAAATCCATAACGCAGAGCCATGGATACACGAAACTAGCGGGATCGAGGTTTTAATAAAGAAATTCAAAATTTTCAGATCACAAGAAATTCATCAACATTTCAGCTAAATTAATCAAAACGGGAAGAACGGCAATAATCAACGAATTACATAAATTGATAAGTGTTATATGGAGAAAGGAGGAGCGCCCAAAGGAATAGGAAACCTCAGTAATAGTTCTGATTAGTGAAAAGGCGATTAATCTGTCTGTAATAATTACTGCGGAATATCTTTACTCCCAACATGTTACAAAGTATTCAGTAATATACTACGAAAACGCCTAAGCGTATAAGTAGATGAAATAATTGGAGATCACCAATGTGGATTCAGAAGAAATAGACCAACGCTGGAGCAGTTTCGCCTTGAGACAAATATTAGACAAGAAATCGGAATACCATGGAACGGTTCACCAGTTGTTTATAGATTTCAAGCATATGACTCTATCAAAACGGAAAAACTAGACAATATCGTCTTAGGATTTGGAATTCTGAAAAAAAAACTTATTCAGTTAGTAACAATGTGTCTAAGCGACCCCATAAGTAAAATACGCGTAGGTAATAATATTTTGGACAGTTTCAAGATTCGAAGTGGGTTGTTGCCTTGTCAACTCTAAAATAGAAGGGACAAAAAGAGAGTGACATTAAAACGCCTGAACCAATTGTTCATATACGCGGATCACGTAGGTTTAAAAGGGGACGATATAGATGCACCACAAAGTAACATCGATGGTTTAGTCAAAGTTTGCGGAGGGATAGGTTTTCAGGTGAACGTGGAGAGAAACGAACACATGATAAAACCCGAAACACAGAGTATGAAGGAAATAGACACATACCAATGAAGAATGAGACCATAGAGAAAGTAAGAAAGTTATAAATACTTGAGAGCATATCGTAATGATCTTGTTGTGTTCGTTACATTTAATAGATCTAGTAGAGCCTTTCGACGTAGGATCGTTGCTATCATGGTTGATTAATAAGAGCATAGACACTGTTGATTTTTTATCCGACACATTTTATTAGAAAAGTTCTACTAAATGCGTTATATACAAAGATTTACAGATGATAAAATGAGAGCCTGGAACATGGGCTCGTAACGATTAACGTGAATCACCTCTTCCATTTAGCGACTTATAATGACTTTGGTGTTTGCGGAGTGGAGAGAGTTGCTGTGAAGATTCTAACTCCAAACCAAGTTAGAGAGGAAAGGAATTCCGACTCTAAACCAAGTCGGCGGTAGAGGTAGGACTCTGACTCCAAACCAAGTCAGAGGGGAGAAGAGGTGACCACTAGTCAAAATGAGTTAGTGAGTTGGCCTTTTATAGGCCTTTCTTGTAGGCGTGATTACCTCACTTCCAAGCTTCACCGCTTGGAGTCGGCGTCGTCTGCTTTCATAAACTGATTATGTGAGCATTTCATAATTCTTTGTGTTTATTGTGATTGTTTGTTTTGTTTCTGTTGACACACTAACACACTAACCCAGTTCCCATTTAAATATGTAACAAGCAATAACGAGGTCACGGAAGGAATAAAAAGTAGCTTAGCATTGGGTAACGAATGCTTGCATTCAGTCCAGAAACTCTAAAACTGACTTTCATGATCTTGAATGGTTATATGAACCTGATATTTAGGAGAACAAATAAGGTCGAGTAACTACTGAATTCGTTCCGTAAAATATTCAGTAAGTTCTTTATTAAAATCCGGAACATAAACATTCCTGTCCGAGCTGGGGATCAGATCCATAAACTCATGGTTTCTGAGGCCTGAGCCTGAGATGCTTAAAGGCATTAAATACGTTCAAATATACTGCGTGTGGTTTGTAGATTAAGACTCTTTTATGTATGATTTTATATTATTTTTAGCTCTGGTATAGGTATTTAAGGTCCCAGAAGCTTTTTATGCTGTAGTTTGATTACACTTATTAATTTTAAAAAGTATCATAAACCTATTTTTCTACAACCATGAAAATATGTATTATTTTCTTCCTAAGATGCACTTTATTCGTCGATTGAAATGTTAACAAGTTTCTCACTCACGAAGAGTCAATTCTGTAGACGAAAGAATATCAAATAATAAACGCTAAGAACTTGGATTTCAACAGTCAAGACTATAAATATTTCTCAGCATAATGCTTCAGATATATTTCAGAAATTAATAGCCAGTGTAATCCGAAGATATAAAACTAAAATCTCTTAAGATAATTGTAAAATGTTAGATATCTAAATATTAATAAGAACGATTAGCTTGTCTACACAGTATCTTAACAACATACGCAATCTAATTGTTTTCAATATGCATATCGTATTTTGTCGCTTAGCTAAGTTCTGATTACTGAAAATGCCTAAACTAAGAATCACCACATATTGGCTTGGTACATAAATTTTGACAACCAAGAAAGAAGGCGTAATATCCCCTGTGAAACTAGTTGTTACTGTTGTTGTTCTGTGTGCACTGCATAAAATAGTTCTTTATTAATATATACCAGATTAAACCATTGGCATTAACGTATTTTTTGTTGTTGTTGCAGGAGATTAAACAGAGATTATCAAGTCGAGAAGAAAAAACATTTACGGTACATTATATTGTCTGAGTTTTATCGAGGTGAGCCAGCCTCGGGGGTCATTAAATACATTCTGGGCAGTGTATTGTCACAAAGTCATTAGTAAGAAGACTGTCCAAAGGTGGTATGAGCGTTTCAAGAAGAGACAGTTCGACATGAACGATGCCCCACGGTCTGGACAAAAATCGGTTTGGACGAGGACCGTTTGAATGCGTCATTTTGTGTATATACACACCAAACGACACCGGAATTGGCCACACAGGCAAACTGTGACCATACAACCCTCGATAGACGCTTGCACTCCATGGAAAAGGTGCATAAACTTGCTGCGTGGGTTTCCTACATGCTCAACGATAACAACGAAGGCCAACGTGTGCTATCTGTGCCTTCTACCTCACTCGGAATCGCTGTGCTGGCCAGCAACATCAACGTTTTTGTTTAGAATGATTACAGGTGACCGAAAACGGTGCCTGTACAATAACGTTACACAGGAAAAAGATGGAACACCTCGTGTGAAAAGTGAATTGGTCCACGCATGACATTGCTGTCCATTTGGTAGGACCAAAAATGAATCATTCACTTAGCTGATCTCCAGAAATGTGACAATAAATGCTGCGCTGCACTGTGAACAACTGCGTCGCCTTCAGGCGGATATTGCGGAGAAATTACCAGTAAGACGCTATTCCATGATTCTCCAGATGAACAACGTATTTGCAACTATGACAAAAACAGTCCTTCAGAAGATGGGAATGGAGATCTTGCAAAATCTGGCATACTTCTCAACCTTGCGCCTTCGGACTATCATCTGTTTCATGCACTGTCAAACAGACTTGGTGGAAGATTCTTCTCCGACGACCCACCGCTGTACTCTTGGCTGGATTACTTTTTCGTACAGAAACCAGTATTTTTTATCGCAAAATGATCTTGGAGTTTTCTGAACGATGGAAAACAGTCGTGCATAATCGTAGATTCTATACTGTTGATTAGCGTTCTGGAACTATCGACTTCCTTGATTCTTACTTGAATAGAATAGTAAGAACATTGAAATATTTTTTTGCACAAACCCAATAATACGGAATAGTACCACAATATGTAATACTTTTCTAGACGACTTTACATATGAAAGTAGCACAATACATATTTCCTTTGGGAGCAGCTCTATTAAAATATTCACATAAATAATATTTGCCATTTTGACACAATATTTCTTCACTGTAGCCAATCATTGTATTCTTCACCACGAGGAATTATCATGAAGTACTTATCATGCCCTGTTTCCAAATTACTCACTTATTTATTGCTGTTAAATATTTATACAATTCTTGTTGTTGCCAAACTTAATAATATATCTTATGTAACTTAATGTCCTCTTTCAATCTGTTCATCTATTGTACGAATGCTTTCTACTCACTTGTACAATAATCGGGCCGCGGTGATTC
Source organism: Lepisma saccharinum (assembly GCA_022664845.1). Taxonomy (NCBI): domain Eukaryota; kingdom Metazoa; phylum Arthropoda; class Insecta; order Zygentoma; family Lepismatidae; genus Lepisma; species Lepisma saccharinum. The sequence goes on along the minus strand of JAGDQP010000950.1, from coordinate 91,347 downwards.
AATTGGTAGAGCGCTCATCTCTGACAGTAGGGGTCGTCGGATCGATCCCTGCTCATGCCATGTGGATTTGTGGTGGACAAACACTGTGTGCTTGGGTTTTCTCGAGGATCTCCCGTTTCCTCCTACTTTCTTCATTCTACCAATTCATCTCATCATCATCCATCCGGCCTGAGCCAAAGTTGCCTAAAGGCCTTAAAAATTCAATTCAATTCAAATTCAAATTGAACAATAAGCATCAGTATTACCAATGATTCAACTTTACATGCAAAACTTTCAGAACTCATATGAGAATTAATGCCCATGCATAATTGAGGACATTGCCGGAAGACTGGCACATATGACTATGTGCCCTTTTCTCGGCAATCGCTTTAAACGATCCGCCATGTTCTTTTATACATGTGCTACAAGTTTCAAGTCAATATCTCTATTGGTTAACTTGGTAGAAAGAAATATGTAGAAAAGTTTCCGCAAGTGAAAACTGTCGTCTTTTTCGGACCCTGCTGGCGGACAAAACCTCAACTCGACAATGATCAAGTTTTGTTCATGGTTCAGCAACGTGTTTTATGTAGAACTTCTTCACATGCTTTCTGTTAGAGGTCAATCATTTACACAGTGCGACAGATAGATTGGTCTAGTCGGATCACACATAAAAGTAGTGAATTAGCCCGTCACCGGAAAAAAAATATATTCTTTTCGATTCAAAGTGAATGGTAGAAATTAGTGCCATGGCTGGAACGTTGTTCAAAATGTTTTGGGGCGGCCACTTTGAATCGAAGATGGCACCTTTTTCAACATGTTGTAATATTTTCCTAAACTACTCTTGATAATACACCTGTATGCCAAATTTCGTATTTCTAGCGCAAACTGTGTTGAAAATGTTTTGGCGGCCATTTTGAATCCAAGATGGTGACTTTTTCAAAATGTAATATTTTACTCAACTACTCTTGATAATACACTTTTATGCCAAATGTCGTATTTCTAGCTGAAACTGTGTTGAGTATTAATTTTTGGAGCCCGCCATTTTGGATCCAAGATGGCGTCTTTGGAGACATGTAATATTTTCGTAACTTAATGGTGATGATGTGCCGTCATTCCAAATTTCGTTTTTCTATCTCAACCCGTTTAGGTTGTGTATTTTATGAAAAAAAAAAAAACATTTTGGCGGCCATTTTGGATCCAAGATGGTGACTTTTTCAACATGTTGTAATAGTTTCGTAATGTACTGGTGATGATGTACAATCATACCAACAGCCGTTTAAGCTGTAGCACCATGAAATCTTTGATTGCCGGAAAAAGGGCACATCACATGCATACACAATTTTCACTATATTTTCACGCAAACTTTGAACTCTATGAGGTTTGTTAACAGTTTTGAAATTTGATTCTATGTGCTTCATAGTGGTGTCAATGACATAAATATTCTTTCACAAACTTTTTAGTAATATTCAACCTAAAAATTTACTAGCTGTTTACCAAAAAATGCGTTTTTGCGCTATGTGACCTTTTTCCGGCAATATCCTAAATTTATCTTTAAAACTTTGAAATGAAAAATTGTAAAATTTGCATTCAGTCGTCTAATTTCGTCTTCGAATAATTTTGGATAGGACAGTCCTATTTGATTGCAGAATTCTGTAAATTACAGAAAATCAGATTCTCAAAATTTCGAATTGGGTACAAACTCTTGACACTGGCTAGTCATAATACATAAAGGATGGCATTCAAGATATTTGCTAGATACGGTTTGATTACATCAACGTAATGACTTGCTTTAGTATAGTATTTTGACATTATCGGAGTAAATATATATATCTTTAGCAAAACAAAAAAATAATCCAATGCTGGCAACACTGTTCAATTAGGGTATAGTAATTATCAATATAATTTGATTCTAATAGCAAAAGAAGAGATTTACAAAATTCAACTATTACCTATTTATATTGATATTAAGGACTCCATAACATTATTTTATAATTTTGTTTCCCTGTTCATTGCCTAGTACTCCAACGCCAGGAAAATCATTAAAGGCTTTTAGTGACCACTATATCCTTTTACATCCTTCCGTTATTACTGTAAAACCACCTGTACTCTCACACACTTACAAGAAGACACTATATGTTCTACCAATGAAAACAAACAACGTTTATGTTAGGAGAAAAAAAAAGGCTCTTCTGTTATAGAAAGCTTTCTCCCATAACAAAGTTATAAACTTTCCTTCAAATTAAGGAGCCAGGTATGATGTATATGTGCTAAAAGACAAAAGAAAAACGAGAAAGGAGAAAAGTAGAAAGGGTTTTGTTTCTTCTGACATTTCAATGGTTTCCATCACCTTTCTTGGAACAGTTTTCTATCTACTGTTTTCTTTGTGAAATGTTGCAGAGTTCTCTACCAAATGGCCCATCCGAACCTCCATATAGAGCAGGGTTTCTCAACGTGGGGGTCGCGACCCCTAGGAAGGTCGCTGGTTCTGTTTAAGGAGGTCGCGAGAGGAGGTGAAAACAAATACATTTCACTAAAGTTTTTTTTAAAAGGTGAAAACTAATAAATTTCAAATACGGTATTTTATTTTGCTTGCTGTTTTTTTATAATTACTAAAGATAATGGGTGAAGTGAATCAAAATAGCAAATACTCGAAAGTGTTTACTCACAAGTAAAGTATTCTCTCACCTTTCAGGTGAATAAAAGTTTTCTTTTTATTCAAGAGTATTTTCTTGTGTCAACTGAGAGTTTAGTTGCAAGTTATTTTTATTTGCTCTTTATTTAAGTAATTACTTCAAAGTTCCGAGTAGTTACTTACCACAGAAGTATTTACTTTTAAAGCACAAGTCATTACTCCTGGTGGAAAGTATTACTCTATTTTTCTTCACTTAATCCCAAGTATTGACTTAAAAATAAGCAAGTATAAGCATTTACTCGTTTATATTCGCCCATTGTAATTTGTTTCTGGATAATACAATAAGGATATATATTATCAAATACAGTAAATCAAATGTTTTGTTTTGAAATGAAAAGTAAATATTAAACAAAATAAAAGAAAGCATTAAAATGCTACCAAAATTGCTAATATTTTTTTTTTAATTTAACCACATTAAAAAAATTTCCTGTCACACATTATCAAATCATCTTTTTCAGTTTCAGGTCTTTGTTTTAATATTCACCATCGAAAATAAAACTTTGGTAAACTTTATTGTGTATGGGACATTTTTAGTAACTTTTGACTTCGGCCCGTCACGAGTAAATAAGTGCCACACAGACATGCATGCCCCAAGTGGGATTAGAATCTGCGATCTTGGAGACGCTGGCATAACACCTCTGACCACACGACTACCTCGGTCAGCTTACTATCGAAGAGAAACAAAGTTCACACAAGTATGAAGATGCAAATTGCATTATCATATGTATATGTGTAATAGATATATGTGTGTGTTTGTTGAAGCCTTAACGAAACTGTTTAATACAAAGTATAACGAAACCGATTATTATAAGGAAGAACATTACTTTTGTCGGTCGCCGGTAAAAGGGGATAGCAGGTGGAAAAAGGTTGAGAAACGCTGATGTAGAAGATAGACAATATAGTAGATTATGAAAAAAATCTATGATTTTTAAACTTTAAAATTCAACACTTATGGACAATGCTTCGGAGGGATATAATGACAGAGCCCGTTCTTCCAATTAAGCATCAGTCTTCCCAATTGGACCAAACAATGTGTACTCGTAAGGTCAATATTTAAGCCCGGCAAATACGAAAATAAAAAAGAAAACGTTGCTGGAAGATTTCCTATTACGGAAACGTTTCTCCAATGCTTTGTGATCTCAATAATTAATGACTGTCCCATTCTGTTATTTTTTTTTTTTTAATAGCAAACTTCTGGCTGGGCAAGTTAGAGTTTCTCAAAATAAAATTTAGTTCAGTGGTTAATTTTGCAAATGTGTTTTCACCACATTTCACTTTGAGTTTGGTGGGAACCCATAAAGTTTACACTATACTAAAAGGAAAAAGTTTACAATGATATTCTTCCATTATAATATGCCTTTTTTTCACTTTTGCTGGAGTAAGGAAGAAGATTGCTTCTTCTATTTAATTTGCATACAAATGTTATATCGGAAGCACCGTCGTCAAATATTTTTCTTCTTACATGTAGTAGATGTTTCCACGTGTAATATATTGGAGAAAGCAATAGGTTCGAACGCCACGGCCGTCTATTCTGGCTCAGGTTTTTCAGGGTTTTCTTCAGTTTCACCAGGCTAATGCCAGGATGGTACCTTAAAAAAGACCCTAGCCGATACCTTCCCCATCCTCCACATATTCTATTCCGGCCAAAGATGCCAAAAAATCCTTAAATAATTTCAAATTTTATATTGAAGAAAGGTACTGATGCAACGCTGTCCTTGATATAAACTCGAGTGCAAGCTGCAGTAAAGGGCATCATTACTATTTCCCCCCAGAAAATCACCAAATTTGAAATTTTAATAAAATGTTATAATTGTAAAGCTATGGTTTTATACTCTGTAAAGCATCTCAATTAGTAATTTATAAAGACATAATTTCTCAGAAGTGTTCACATTAACACGAAATGCGACAATTCACAAACAGTTTGTAGTGTAATTACGAGGTAATTAAAAGAGAATATCCCGCTTCCCCAGAAACAAAATATTTGGGACAATATTTAATACAGAACTCCCGCTAACGGCAGCTATAATGGTTGAAACTTACAGGATTTGATTGAATACCACCAGGAGAATACTGGAATGGTACAGTGAGCGAAGAAAGTTCTTGACATGCAAACTGCTGAACATAGGCAACACACCATACACAAAATTTTCTCTTAATCAGTTCTGGTAAGCAAAAAATATACTTTCCTCCCCCTCCAACATGCACAGAGAGAGAGACACGCCCCCTTCCCAGCTGAAACTTACTTCTTCGGCTAAAAGCATGAGCTCCAAAACTAGAAAAGAACTTCAGTAAATAATAATAAGCATTTCACCCACGAACGTTTGGAAAATATTAAATAAACACTCCAATTGACTGAGAAATAACACAATGAGACTTTAAATTGCGTTTATAAAGACGAAAGATATCTTTTAAATTTTGAAATGGAAACTATCATTCAATACTGGCGAAAGGTATAGTAATTGTGCAACGAGTCTTCAGCGTTGTCTGTGGCGTAATGGAATAATGCGTGGAAACAAGGGTTTCAGAGTAGAGTTTGAGGTCATTGTTTCGAGCCCCTTCACTATTATAATTATTTTCTTCGCACTTCCATTTTGAATATTACATTTTTGAGTATAATTTGAATAAAACTATGACTGAATGTAAAACTGACATTTTTTTAATTTCCTTAGTTTTCTCCATTGCCACTACGTATTTTCATTTCGGCCTGAGCCTTAAGACCTTAAAATAAATTCAAACTCAAACTTATTTTCATCGAATTATATTTATGGCCTTTAGGCATCTGAGGCTCAGGCCGGGATAGGGAAGAGAAAGGATTCGGGAAGGTGTTGGCCAGGGTCTATGTTGAAGGTGCCATCCCGGCATTTGCCTGGTGTGACTGATATAAAACCTCAGTCAGGATGGTCGGCCGCTGGAATCAAACCCAGGACCTCCCGAAAGCTACGCTAACGCTCTACTACTGAACTACGGCAGCTAGGTAACTTATTTTCATATGGAATGTTTGTCCCTCCCCCTAGATATATTAGTAACTATAAGTCACAAAAAGATTGGCCATACACCATAGGATTTCTCACGCTCTGAAACAGCGAGGAAAACTATGACTCTAAAACTGAAAGGTCTTTTTCAATCGCTTAGAATTCTCCATTTGTCCCTCTCCCCACAAGATCTCAGTAACTAGAAGTCCTCATGGTCTGAAAGGGTGTTGAAAATGATGACATTGACTCTTTTTGGATAGTTCTTAAAAGAATATTTGATTTTATACTGATGCACTTTGGTGTTGTCTATAATAAAATCATTACTTTGCTTATTATTATTACTATCATAATTCTATATTCAGCAATGCAATTCACTCTTTTCTGTTCATAGGAGAAGGAATAGCAAGCTGATATTACCTTAACCCTGCCGTACATTAGGCGACCTGGTCACGCGACCAAGTCACGCACAAAATCTTAATCCATGCCTTCTTATGGAGCACCGCACACGAGGCGACTTCGTCGCAGCGACGAAAATTGGTCGTAGAGAGAATCACAATGTCCGGGATTCCGAAGGTGACTTGAGGGAGGAGCCAAAGTCGCTTTTCATGTATTCTTCTGGATCACCGCCACTATGCGATTTTGTAGCTAGATTTGGAACAGGGTTGACAGATGTTTTTATTCCCGACCTCTTTTTGCGACGACATATGAGGAACTGAGTACAGAAAGAAGTCAGCAATATAATTAAATTAATTTATTTGCATTTCCATAAAGTTTCATTAATACCGAGTGGCAAACTTCTTTGCTTCTGTTCATTACATTTGTTACGTGATCACGACAGAGCTAATTAGAATATCTAGCTTCGAGTAGCAAAACACGTTTCTCTCTCTCTCTCTCTCTCTCTCTCTATATATATATATATATATATATATATATATATAATAAATCACAGCCATATTCAATCCACTAGTGGATGAGGCCTCTCTCCGAAGGGAGGAGTTGGTCTACTGCTCCCACGCTGACCAGACGGGTTGGGAGAGGAGAGCCGAAGCTCTCACTGTGATCGCCACTGTATTTTATTCACAGCAGCTCCCCAATTGTCCTCACGATGCTGGGTCAACATCGAAATTTTTGAGCCCCCACCGGGAATCGATATATATATATATATATTTTGAAGTGCCAAAAGTCATGGGATACCTACCTAATAACTTATGGGACCCTTTCGAGCACGGCTAAGTGCAGCAACTCGATGTGGCAGCGACGTGCCAAGTCGCTGTTAATCCGCTGGATGGATGTGCAGTCTCGATTGCTGTCCACAATTCGGTGGTTTTTGGGGTGGAGGATCATGGGCACGAATAGCCCGCTCAATTATATCCCACATGTGCTCGATAGAGTTCATATCTGGCGATCTAGGAGGCCAAATCATGCTTTGGAAGTTGCCAGAATATTCCTCAATAGGGCCCATGTCTCGGACCCTATCATCCGCGCGTATCAATTGAAAACTGACTCATATGTCCACGCTACTCGTTGCCAGTTCTCTAAGGCACAATCCACGTGTTCTCGAGATTATGTGAGTCGCCGCTGCCAATGGGCAGCTATTAGTAGCGGCACACGTGTCGGTCTTCGGCTAAGATACTCCATGGAGACCAACTTGCGCTACACTGACCTCTGATACACGTTCCTGAGACCTCCTACATTGATTCCTGCAGTCATATCACGCATTGTTGCTTGTCTGTTTGCCCGGACGAGTCTGCCCCGACGCTTTCAGTCGCGGCTATTCAGCACCCGTGGGCGGCCAGTGCGTTTTCCCTGATGGGTCGTAATGCCTCCAATGTGGTGCTCACGATACGCCATTGACACTGTGAAGCGAGTAATGTTCAATGTTCGGACGATTTTCGAAATTGCATGTTCTATTCGTCTAGCACCAACTATTATCCGGCGCTCAAACGCCAACAATTCCTCTCGGGTTGCCATCACCACGGTACACGACGTACTGCAATTGCTTCGCGCCGTTCGAACAGTTTGCCGCGATGTTACCGTGTTGTCAATTTGTTCCCTCCCGCTATCTCATGACTTTTGGCACTTCAGTATATATTTTCGGGATTTATCCATCCAACGACCTGTTGTGTTTGATGTGGACCATTTGTTTAATGCATCCACAATAAAAGAAATTTTAAAAAATAATTATGGATGTGGAATATTTTGCAATTAAAACTTATTAGAATTGATTTTAATTTAATTTATGGCCTTTAGGCATCTAAGGCTTAGGCTGGGAAACAGGAGGCGAAAGGTTTCGGGACAGTGTCGGTCAGGGCCTGTGTTGAAGGTTCCATCCCGTCATCTACGTGGTGTAACTGAGGAAAATCCCTGGAAAACCCTCAGCCATAATGGTCGGTGGCTTGGGTCGAACTCACGACCTTCCGAATGCTACGCCAACGCTCTACCACTGAGCTATGGCGGCTCGGTACACCTTAGTAGAAGAATAAAATTCCGAGAATTGACATCTGGTCATTTCTTGGAAATTACAATATTATTGGATGAAGACATCGTCTAAAATGGCGTCCGTCATAGCCTTCGGGAACAAGTTTCCCAGGTATTGTAGAGAAAGGAAAAAACGAGCAAGGAAATTTCAGTTAATTCAACTGCTAATTGCGGACAAATAAGCATGTTTAACATGAAAAGATTTATAATAGAAGATGAGAAAAAGGAGTGTTTGTGGAAAATAGGTAGCAGTGAATATTACTGATTTATTTAGCAATCTCCAGATGCATCCCAATTTCGGACATTTAACAGTGGATATATTAAAAATAATAACAAGAGGAGAAAGGATTTAGGAAAGAATCAGCCTGGTATTATTCGAGGTACCATCTCAGTATTTTCATGGAATGATAGAGGAAAACCAGTACACCCTATTACTAGCCAAGCACACTACCGAATGCTCAATCTCGTCGAAGTATATAGGAATAGCGAAATTGAAACAGGGATTCCGCCAGTATTTTCAGCTTGATGGGTGTTAATCCAAAGTTACGGGGGTGTAAGTAGAGTTTTGCAGGGTTTATTTCTATTTTTAACAGTAAAAATTTAAAAATTTGAGTGTGTACTCGACAATTTTTGATGGGGTGCCTCTGAGGGGTCTGGCAGAAACCCCGGATGGAACTGAAGGCAAGGAATGATAGCCTATATCAACATACTCCTTCATTTGCAACCCCACACACAGATATTTTACATAACACAAATCGCGTGAAATATTCTTTGGTGATTAGGATAATGTCCATGTTCCTCTTCCGCTTTCAGGATACAGAATAGTATAAACAAAAGTTGGGAATCAAAGTCATTTGTTGAATTGGTTTGTGTGCAGCGTTACACACAATACATTATTTACATTTTGGTGCGCGTGGCCATGGGCTCAATTAATTGAGGACCTATTGAACCGAGTGGTTCGGGATTCACTTTACCAGCAATTGAAAATCACGTCCTTAAAAGCTTAGAAGTTTGTTTCATCCGCTCGTAACAATGTTCTCACTAATATTGTTGATTGTTTTGGTCTTTCCGCCTTGCCTTTATTCTCTTCTTCTATATTAAGCCCAGAACAATTACTGGACACCGAGCAGCCATAGGTAGCTCACTAATAGAGCGTTGGCGTAGCATTCGGGAGGCCCTGTGTTCGATCCCAGCGGCCGACTATCCTGACTGAGTTTTTCACAGGGATTTTCCTCAGTTACACCAGAGAGATGTCGGGATGGCACCTTCAACAGATGCCCTGGCAGACCCTTTCTCCAATCCTTTACCCTTCCCTATCCCGGCCTGAGCCTCAGATGCCTAAAGGCCATAAATAAAATTTAATTCAAATTCAATTACTGGACATTTGAGACGATACCGCCCTAACTTCGAGCTCCTGTAGTTCCGAAACTAGACATATCTCAAAATATCTTCAAACTAACTTTTTTCCTGTTTTGATATAAATAAGTACCCCTCGAACTTTGTGCCATTCTATGTTGACCCTACTAATTGATTTAATTCTTTGACAACAACAATCTTATTTTGCTAATCCTGTATATGTGGCACTCTAACAATCATAAACAGTGCTTAAATAGATGTATCGGGTACTACTTCGAGTGTAATTGACTAAGTCGACACCGCTCGCGCTAGTATGTATTCAGTTATTGAGTCATTTGTGACGATGCCGCCTTAACTTGGAGCACCTGTAGCTCCGAAACAATGCACAACTTTGAATTTTTTCAAAGGAACATTTTTGTTGTTTTCATGTAATCACCTACAGAAGTTTGCACCATTAATCGGGGACATCATTATATAAATTTTGGTGTGTGTGAATTTGAACTCATTTTTAAATCTTTAGTCAGCTTTGGTTAAATAGATATGAAAGAAAAAATAAATTAATGGATTTATTTGTCGATTCTTTTACAAAAATTAAAATAAAGTTTTTACTTATATATTCTCACTTTAGATTAATGTCAGGTTACATAAAGCAAGGAATTTTGTTTCTTTTTCTTCCTTTGTTTTCAATCATTGCTGAGATCAACAAATTCACAACAAGTTGCCCTAAAGTTATTTCTTTCTATTTTATTGATCGCTGTAGAAAACACACAAAGTGAGCAACTACACAACACTTTTTGTCACAAAAGAAATTCATTATTCCTTTAGCAAACCTAAACATAACACATTTATTCATTTTAGATTACGTAGCAGTACTAATGAAAACTTTACACTGATATTGTTCTGACTGTTTGGAGCAGAAATCCTTGACATGAAGATGACGTCACAGACACAGACCTTCGACGATAAAATCGGGAGAGAATGTAATCGGCAAGCGAGACCTTCTAGTGTGCTGTTAGGGGCAACGGAAGGGGAAGGGAGAAGGAGGAGGGAGGAGACAGGACAGGTATCTCGTTCATGTCCAGACATGGATAAGATAAAACCTCAGTGTAAGTTGGGTGGACCACGATACCAATTTTGCATTTTAGGAACTTTTTTCGCTCGCTGTACCATTAATAATTGCCACTACAACTGCTATTCATATCCAGAAGAATGCTTGCAGAGGGATGTTATTCCTCCAACATAAGAAGTGCTTAGGACTCAACTGTTATCTCAGCTCATAGTTGTTATTGGGATTTGAAAGAACGAATTAATCTTACTTGCATCATGGCTCAGTTTCAGTGTTTCTTCCGGAAGATTTTATTCGGAAGGGAGCTAACAAAAATTATAATTAATACATATGAATAATACAAGTGTTGATCCTAATTCTTTTGGGGGTGCGGTTGAAATCCCCGGGCGGGCAAACCCCCTGAAAACATGCCTGAAACAAACAGTGCTCAGTATAATTAACACTATATCAAACAAAAGGTTAGTTAAGACATGTGTTTGGGGGAAAGAACGAAACAAACGTTAGATACATATTTATATGGTTAGAGGATAGTTGGATGATTCTTTAAAGTTAATAATTAAGGAATATTCCTGCAGTAAAT
>JAGDQP010000950.1:9490-79824 GCA_022664845.1 Lepisma saccharinum | reverse complement strand
TTGTATACGTTGAAGCAGATGGTTACATCTCCTGAAGAATATTACTAATCTGTGACGGGCATTCACTTTTTGTGGTGAACGTAGAAGTGTTCACGGCTATATGAAAGTCGATACATTTTAAGATATAGCATTAAATATTTGGAAGTATGTGGAAGTATTTTTTTTTATTTACTTGTGTAGATCAAGTACTCATGTGTTTCTTAGACCATATCTGTACATCGTATTGCATATCGTACAAGACAAAGGATATTTGAGTAAGAATATAGATACTGTGGGACGCATGTTAGATTATGTTTATTTTTGGAATCGGAATCAAATTATTGCCAAACCTAACAGTTGTAAATCAGTATAGGGTTATAAACATTATCTTTACATTTCTGTCTTAGTACGGAAAGAAATATACTTTGAACATTAACAGTACATATTACTGTTTGGATAAATCAAGGTGAGTAATTGCATTACATTTATTGGTCATGAGTTCAACTCTTGTAGGTGTCCTTTGAACGGAAATTTTGAAAATTAAGCAAATTTTGTCTGAAATATTTTTACAGAAAATTTCTCCAATGACTGTGAAATGATTTGGAATGTGTGACGCAAAGATGAACTCTAAATGCTCAGAGACCACACTTCCAAATTATTTCACAATGTAGACGTTCATTGCAAAAATCTTCCAGACAAAATTTTCTTAATTGTATAAGTAGAATCAGATTCTGATGTAAAAATTAACATGTTTCATTTACAAATTCAATTTCCGGTCTGGATTCGTTACTTCCGGTCTGCATCGGAAGTTATAAATATCACAATTCGATAGAGTGTGGCAGATTTAATAATTAGGTTTATTTAAGTTTTAATAAAAGTAATTTCTTTTATTTTAAAACGGGTGTACGAATGGTCTCTCAGCAGCTACTCCGTATTTCTGACATTTTCAAATCTATCCAAGGACAATGGAGGCGTTTGCTGTAAAAATATTTCAGATGAAAGTTCCTCCTTTTTTTTTACGTAGAATGAGAATCTGATTTAAAAACAACCATGTTCCATTTGAATAATTCAATTCCCAGTCTAGACAGGTCACTTCCGATCATCACGGGACATTGTAAATATCACTATTCGATAGAGCATATCCAATTTAGTTACTTCAGTTTCATTATTTTTAGTTTTATCCCCTTCATGTTGTCTCAGACTCCCTACACATATGGAAGAAAAGCTGTTAGTATGACATACCTCGCGCAGACGTTACAATTTCCATGTGTGCTGGATATTTGTCAACAAGTCTTTGAATCACATCTATTTGTTCCAGAGTTAGCTGAACTGCATCCAGGTACTGAGAACTACACGGGACGTACGCTGACCAGAACTGGAATAAATTAGGAAGAAATAACTAATAAGTAACTATTTTCAGAACTCTACAGTAATTTCATTGTAAACAGATCCATTATTTACAGGTTAACACGTTGCAAATTTCAAATTGTAAATATCTTTCAAATATAGATACCATTAATGTATTGAACTGCTACATAAATCGCTACCTTTGTTTCCAACAATCATGTATTCAGCAACTCCATAAATGTTTTTAAAACTTAAAGAATCACCAATTGGTATAGAACTGATATTTTTAAATATCGCACAAACCATTGGGAGGTTAGTATTTTTAGAAAACGAGAAGCGTACCACTATCTAGTCTTGAAGTGCTCGTATTTAGAAACTATGTTATTAAAACAAACTATCTACTACAATTTTTACCAGTTAAGAAGTATGATCTTTCGGACTGGTTTCATCTGGTTCCGTTTTCAGTGTAACGAACTTCTCAATTTGATTATTGCTCGTCAGTTACAATTGTTTATTAAAAAGACAGTCTGAAATTTGTAATATTTATATTCATTTTTAATTTGGTTACTTAACTTTTATACATTATGAATGCACTATTGGTTTATTATATAATTCTTTTAGATATACTGTATAGTATGCGCCGTTGCATTGTAAAATTATATTTACCAGAACTCAGTGGTTACGTGTATATATAAATAAGACTAAATTGTGCAAATAGATAACTTCGTGTATACTCGTATGACGTCACGAACCGAGGACATTCGAGCGCCGATCAGGGGTATAACTATCGAAGCAGTAGTCTTTGAGCTTAGATTTCCTCGGCCCTCGGCTCCCTTGCTTGATGTGTCCTTTCTTCGGACAAGCAGCCGCCAATGAACCTCTTCTCATCATCATTGATTCTCTGGTCTTTTATTAGTCTTTACCTTTCATACTGTTTATCATAAGTGCTCTTTGAACTTCATTCTTAGTATTACCTACCTGCTACTTATTCCTAGACTTCTATTGTGTTTAAGAAATGAGACTGGTAGTAGCACTCGTTACCGCTATTCCTTTTATATTTTCTATTTGCTTGTACTAATTTAATTGTTCCTTTTCAGCATCGCATATCGGTTCATCCCGTGACCTTAGCCGTGGCTTAAGTTAGTACAGGGTATTATATAGGGTTACCGTTTGAGTCCATTGTGCAAGTGTTAGATATAAAGACTATATAAGTGATAGACAGAGACAAAATATTATTTCAGAGACCTCTCGTCTTATACATTACATATAATTGTTGCCGAGCATGGGGCCATCTGCTAATAGAAGCGATAAATAGGACAGTGTGCCTCTGGCTTTATATATATACCTTTTCATATAATTGGCGCCCAGCTTAAAGGGCTCGAAAATCGAGCAGGCTTTACACGTATGTAATATTGTAAGAATAGAAGTCATAAGATGGAAAGTGATGAAGATAGTGATGGAGAGGTTATCAAATCCAGGGGAGTCAGATGAAGGAAATCCTCAAAGAAAAAGCAGCCGAATCATATCAAAGAAGTATACTAAGATGACAGAAACCAAAGGACAAGAAACAGCAAGCGCTGAAACAGGACAAAAAAAGTGGAAAGAGGAAGAAACAAAACTAGATATATTACTAAAAATGATGGGGAAAATAGATAAAAAAAAATTCAGCGAGCAGAACCAGAAATTCAGCAAGCAATTTAGCGAGCTGAACCAAAAATTCAGCGAGCAATTCAGCAAACAGAACTAAAAATAGATAAAAAAAATACGCATTTAAAAACCGGTCTTAACACAAAAATTCTCGGTATAAAGGAGAATCAAGAACAAAGGTTCAATGAGCTTCAAGTCAGTATTGAAGAAAAATTAATGGATATGACCAAGAATGCCAAGCAGCCTTCAATAAACTAAGGGAGCATATCAATATCACGGAAGAAAAGACAGAAGAACTTCATGTACGAATCATTTCTGTAAAAATTTATTTGGAAAAGGCCAAAGAGAAATTAGCTACTGTTGAAACTTTAGTTAAAGATGCTAAAGAGAGAGTGATGATAACAGAAGTTGATATGAGAAATATCCGAACATCCATAATAGAAGATCGACAATAATTAGGAAGAAAGATAGAAGAAGTAGTTAAAAGAATACTTCTCAGTTCATCAATAGAAAATGTTCCATCAATGGGAAGGACAACAAAAAGGCAGAAAGATTAACAAGTGACATTCCACCATTCAGACGAGGAAGATAGTATAATTGAAACACCACACAGAAAGAAACCTACAAACTTCGTAGAGAGATTAATACAAGAATTAGAAGGAAGAAAATCTACCAGAGAAATTTGGATAGAAGATTATAATCATATACCGAGATGGAAAGGGAATTTACAAGATTCCAGCTCAACTAAATATCTCGAAGATTTAACACATTACCTCAAAGCTATTGGAGCTCCAGAAAGAGATTATAAGTATATTCTCATCAGAGCAATGAGAGGAAACGCAGAAGGCTGGTTCCACTTCGTTAAAGAACAAATCTATAGCTATCGGGACTTTTGTCATAAATTTTGTCCAAAAATATGCTGACAAAACAAGTATAGAAAGAAGGAAGAAAAGAGTCTGCCAGGAAAAGCCCGTTTGGAGCAATGTAAGAAGTCTCGAACAGGAAATAGCACAGTTCATAACCTGACTAACAAGAGTTAATCCTAATATCTCTAACGAAGAACAATTTCAGGAAGCAGTGTCAATACTACTCTATGATCTTCAGAGGCTATTGACATGTACTAATCTCGAGCAAGCTGAAGGTTTACTCGAATTTCTTGAAAAACAAGATGGACTTCAAGGGAAGAGAAATAATGTGTTCAGACCGAAGGGAGGAATCAATGAGAAGGAAACAATCAGAAAGGAAGACAAAAATTTTAAAAGACCTAGGAATCGTTCAGAAAGAGATTTTAATTGGAGGAGTAATCAGAAAGATATCGTTAATATCTGTATTACACAAGAATCGGAAAATCAGATACCTAGCAGTAAGTCAGAAGGAACTGCGGAAAAAAAATACCAACAGATATAAGTAACACGGGTGATCGGACCGAGCATGGCATGTTCACCGTTTTTTAGTTTTCTAATGCTACAGGTCCAGGAGATAAATTACCTTTAATATCCATAGAAATACCAGCCATAGCTTTGTGTGATTCCGAAGCAACCTGTTCATTAATGAGAAAATCCTTTTAAAGTTAAATATCCCGCCGCTAAATTAGATAAAATTGGAACGGATAGGACTAGATTAAAATCCATAGAAGGAAAAGATATCAAAATTATGGGTCAGATTCGTGTGAACTTTAAATTAACTAGAGAAGATGAAGAGAAAGTAAAATATGTTAAACACTGAAAACAGTACTTCTGATATCATCCTGGGATATAACTTCCTAAACTTAATCGATAAGGTAATGATCGATTATACAGGTAAACAAATGATAATGACGAAATGAGATGTAAAAATTAAGTATCAGAAAGCATAAGAAGATAATAACTCGAAACTTCCTGAGCAGCCGACGTCCCAGGCTCTTCACGCTATACATAAAAAACAGTTATATTACAAATCCGCCAATAATATTTTTTTTCAATAAAAGATCTGGAGGAAGACTTGGATGAAAATGACCAAGAAAACTCAGTTGAATCCAGAGAGGAAGATATTGAAGAACAAATACAATCCTGTTATCAGATCAACGCTGGACCAGTTAGAAGGAAAATACCTACCGTAGAAAAAATACATAATGCCCGGATCGACCGTATAACATCCTTAATACAGAACGATAATGAAGAAGAAAAGACCTAGACCAGAAAAAAAGAAGAAATGCAAAATAAAGAATGAACCGCTCTTGGAGATGAACGTTTTTTCTGTCCTGGAAATTAGAGTCGGCGACAGTAGATCAGTCTGCGGCAGAATACGGCAGCAGTAGTTACCTCAGCTGCAGAGAGGCAAACAGAGAATTTCCCTCCCCTCCTGATCCACTGAAGGCTACATGTTAGATAAGATAAAATGAATTGTATGGGCGGTAACAAGAAGGCTACATGTGGACGCCAATGACTGTTTGCCAGTGTTCAAGTGTTTAAAGTGTTAGTGAAAATCTTCGTTAATACGTGAAAGGAATGAATATATATATTGAAGTGATTTTAAGAATATAAAAAGACTAGATTAAATATAAATGGAAAGAACTTGAATATTAAAGGACTATTATGAATATAAAAGACTGATATCAACCTATGCAAATTTTACAATCTAATGTTTTCAAAATTTTCCTTTTTAGGAGGGGCATATGTAACGGACCTCTCAATTTGCTTATTGTTCGTCAGTTACAATTGTTTATTATTATTAAGAACACAGTCTGAAATTTCTATAATTTAAATTCATTTTTAATTTGGATACTTAACTTTTAGACATCCTGTGCGACAGGTGGGTGAAGATGAGTTTCATTGACAAGGATGATGTCAATATCAAATTCATTGAAGAAGTGTTGAAAAACTTTTTTTTTGCTCAAAGATGCCATCGGCATTCCAAAAACTATGACTTCAGTAAATACTAGCCGCTATGACACTAAGTACATTTATTCTTCTTTTAATGCTTTATGCTGGAACATAGTATATTCGGAATCATATAATAACTTCATCAACATGCGGACTACTCTCGGAGAAACATATATACAAGAGGAACAAACACACACGTATATCAGAGTAAACTATATGTCCGTTGCCTTCAAGGTATCTAACGTAAACCGTTAACCGTAAGTTAAGTCATTGTTAAGTATTTCCGAAACACTGTAAATTTACTTACATGAATAGGTTATATTAACTGAGTGCAAGATAGCGCCAATCGGAATTTATAAGAGTAACCGAGTGAGTTATTACGTAAGTAACTTTTAGGGTAACTGCATCGCAAAAGAAACAAATGGTGGTGTTAATTTAACACTTTTCGATGTCTTATGTAGATCACCACCTATCAGTGTTAAAGCAACACAGTTTGTTGTGTTATTTCAGTTATTGAACACTGTGATCGTGCTAGTACTACACCCTCCATTGTTGGTTGTCGTCATAGGATACAGAACAAAAAAAATTGAATTAACACAGCCACTGTTTTCCTGTGTGAGTACCAGGAACTACATTACTCTAACAAATTTAGCTTTTACCGATTCAAGTGGGTTAATATTTACCGAAAGTATTCGAGCAGTTCCTGATGGAAACTGGTTTGCTCTTGCTCAGGATAGAATCGTATGAAAAACATTTGTTACTGCGGCGATGAACTTGCGAGTTCCGTGAGCGATAGAGTAAGTAAGTATTAAATACAAAAGGGTTATTCATAGACAACCACTAGGTAATTCCCAATCATTATGTCAATAACTTAGTTGATAAATGGTAATACTTCTTCTGTTAACTTAAAAGTATACATTTGAAGTAAACAAGCTTAAATGTAAACATTTCCTCTCCAAATAACGTTTTCATAGGATTTCACTATTATATTTGGTATTTAGGTAATATCCTTTATAACGCAGATATTAATACATTTTAAAATTTTGCGAAGTAGAGACTATGTGCGTAATCACCAATTAAAAATGATTGATATCACAGTATTATCGTATTCATCCCTGACGGAGAAAGTAACTTCTTTTTGTAATCGGCCAAGCAGAAAAGGAGAAGAAAAAATATTTCACAAAATTCAATCGACTTAATATTTCGTTTCATCTCTTGAGTCCTTTTTCGCGTAATCCTTAATAGGATTAAACCATGAATCTGTACACATTAATTCCTTTACTGCTAACAAAGCATCAATTGCCTATGTAACTGATCTTTATTCATTTGTAGGGAATTCATGTTAACTTTATATTTCAAGGAAGATTACTCCTGAGTGTTAAAATGTAAATCTCTTTTGCGATGTAATTTACAATTCTATTTTAATTCCTACTGTGCTCTATTTCAATAATTTTGATTTTTTTTTATTTCGCTGCCAGTTATCGAAGAGTTTCTATCTGATCGTACGTATATGGTTTGTTTTCGCTTACTCCGAACTGTGGAACAATAATACTAATATTTCAATAATAATAATGATTATCTCCAATTTTAGAAAAGAAGATTTGATCTAAGCTAGGCGTGTCCAACCTATGGCCCACCAACAGATTTTTATGGCCGCGAGAAAATTACATACAGTTTCAAGTAAATCTCTAATTAATGGTTCACGAAAATGTAATTGTTGTTAAAATACAAGTATTTTTTACTCTTTAACGTGTTTGGAGGGAAACCTAGTAAGGATAACAAAGGTAGATGCATACAAACTTTGTAGGAGAACATCATTTCTACGGCCATGATTTGCCAATCCCCCTATCCCCAAAGGAATACAAGTGCAAATGAAGTGAGAGTGAAAGTGTGGCAAGTAAAAACAACCTAAACCCTATGGTGAGTGAGGAAGAGGAAGATATCAGTAAAGAAGACGGCTAGGAAGGAGAAGCGGAAAAACTTTGTGGGCGAAACAACATTCCCACGCGCAATCCGATCCTAAAATTCCTCTCTTATCTCGTTGCAGGGGCAGCAAAAGAAGAAGATGCCGAATCAAGTCCATGTTTGTGTTGTCATTGTGAAGTCCGTGTGTTGTCCATGTGTTTGTCCTAAATGTTATGTATCGATGTTTCCTTTTATAATAAAATTGCAAATATGGTAGGTAGGGAACTCCCCCCAAGCAAATGTTCTAAACATGAACTAAAGACCAGGAAAACCTTGGACGCCTGGTCAAAAGTCCGTCCCGCAACACCTGAAGTCTAAACTGGAGGAACATAGGAGCTTCTTGGAGTGCCGGAATTCCGGCAATCCAAGAATCTCTAGGGACAGCCTGTCCCAAAATGGGGAGAGCGAACAACTGCTCGTGCTGTACGTCCCCGAAAGTACACTACCTATTTTGTGTAAAGAATGCAGAGAGACAGGGGTGGAAGGCGGGTCCCCAAATGAAAAAAAAAAAATCTTTAACGTGTTCTACACCATTAAAAGGTAAAATCATTATTTTTCGAGTCCAAAAGCTAAGGGATACAAGTGATATTGAAGAATTAGAGAAAAGACTATCATATTTTGTACTTGGATACATTAAGATCCAAGATTTTCTTATACAAAATATGACGGATTTATATCATATATATCTCGGATTATATATGAAAGATTATCTCGAAGTTATATTATTCGTCAATGCCACTCGTAACCCTTGGTTTCTGCATTGAGAAAAGTCGGCCAATCTGGTTCACCTCGGTAAAAAAAAATCTTACAGCTGTAATAAAGTTATAAAGTAGACAGTAAATTCATCACCAGGGTTAGGATTTTTAGGGGCAATTTTCTTAGGGAAAAAGGGAGGGAATAGGTGCTAAACTAATACGAAAAAAGGGGAAAGAAAGGGACAAGAATTTGGTCCCATATATTTAATGAAAATTACAAAAGCTACTAGTACAAATTATAGGTAAAGAGATAATTGTATTCATTAGGTTACATACCAGTATCAGTAACCTGAAGAAGAAAAAAATAAGCTGTTATACCTCACAATATTACGCATCTTTCATTTTGCGAAA
This sequence comes from Lepisma saccharinum, assembly GCA_022664845.1. Lineage (NCBI taxonomy): Eukaryota > Metazoa > Arthropoda > Insecta > Zygentoma > Lepismatidae > Lepisma > Lepisma saccharinum. Next base: position 70,919 of record JAGDQP010000950.1, on the reverse strand, counting down.
GTAAGTTTGTTTGTTCTATTTGCAGATACAACGTTGAATTTATTTATGTACTTTCGCCATCTCATGCTTAGACCGATTCAATGTGGCGGTAAAGATAGTCGACCAGATACAATCCCGGCATTTGGCTGATATGACTGAAGAAATACCCTGAAAAAACCTTCAGTCAGGATGGAAGGCCTCTGGGATTGTTCCCAGGTCCTTCAGATTGCTAAGCCACCTTATAGAGTAGAATTCCCGCCTGAGTAAAAACTGCACACACATCGATGTTAAATTCCTTTGAATTTTGGATCTTAGAAGAACACTACTTAAAGGCATTTCGTAATAGAAGCTGTCGCGATTGTTTGTTCTGTTGGTCTTTAAGGATGGGAATATGTTGTTGTATACGGTCTCTGCTTTTTTTTTATTTAACGTGATTCCCTGAATCGCAAACAGTGTATCGTATAACAAACAGTTCCATTAGTTTCGATGAAATCATGCTTGAATTCTTCAGTCAGGACGAAAACTCGAGATTTTGACGCGTTCGGCATGACGAAATCTTGCATTAAACTTGTTAGGCGTCAAATTTACATTCACTAACAGAAGACAACTAATTCCAGTGAAATTACTTGTAGAAGGAGTACATGCAATGGACATACAGTAGTAGCTCCCCACACGATATCTGTGCACTCGGCTCACGGCTGACGTAAATTTCATTACAACCAATTGCTGTTCTACAGTAAAGCCAACTTTTATCAAGTGTCATCTTGTCGAGTTCTTCATTGTTACTAGAGGTATATTTTGCCTTCAATCCTGCGTTCACTATCATGGTACATAATGCAAATTGCAGTCAAAATTGGATTCAAAAGTAAATTAAATGATAAAATGGGCTGTGGGAAATATTAAAAAGTAGCAGTGAAAGGGGAGAAAGGGGTATTATAGGCAGAGAGGTGCAAAAAAAAGGGATAAAGCCCTCCCAAAAGGAAAAAGGTGCTGCAAAATTGCCTCAAGTTTCAACTGGAGGTAACATTTCGCAGGCTGGTTTGTTTCAGATACTCCTAATTTGCCCTACAAGAAAATGGTGAGCATCTAAACGTCCTAACTCTGTTCATCACACTTGTTGCTACAGGGTTAAAATTGTCAACATTTTCCTCGAAAATAACTAGACAACAATTACATGGAACAATACCAATGAAAATCGTAATCTTTTCTGTTCCCGAGAATATTTAAACAACGTAGTTATTGAAAATGATCGACTATTATTCAGTTTAACATTGTTGCTATTATTTACATTCATATTAAATATTATTTTAACTATTTATTCAGTACAAATTACTTTTGATCCTTATGTATATTCAGTCAAAATATTCTCTTATGTATTCTTACAGGTAACCAAGGAATATGAAATAATTTTTTTTTTTTTTTTTGCCTGCTTTAAACGATGTTCCTCAGAAAAATGAATGAAATCTTTTAACAGTGTAAATATTGTAGAAATGTTATGCGGAAATCGGTTTTAGTAAACTCATTGTACACAAAACTGCATAAAGACACAAGTGTCTGAAAACCTATTTTTAGAAGAACTTTCAGAATGACATAATAATATACACCCACTTACTTAAACCGTTAATTGCATGTCTTGAGACCAAAACTAAGGTAATAAATTTAGCTAATCATTTTCCTTAAAAGTGTATATTGTGTGTACTGTTATTTGTGACCTTTTAGAACACGTTCTTTTTATAAGAGGAAATTTTCTTGATTTATTTAAGTTTCAATTTTGAATTAAAGTTATTTATGACCTCTTTAGCTCAGGTCGGTATAGGGATGGGGAAAGTATTGGTCATGGTCTTTCTCAAAATCCTATCATGGTATTTGCCTGGTGAAACTGAGGAAAACCTGAGGCAGCATAGTCAACCGGGGCGGGAGGTAGAACCCATTGCCCCCTCATTAAGGAGGCTTACTCATTGCCGATTCGAAGTCCGTGCCAATATCGCCGGTAATACGGCTGTGTTCGATTTAAATTTGACGCGAGCAACTTACGGTTAGTTTCTATCAATTTTAAATTAAACCTAGAAACAAATTACAAAGCAAATGAAAGGACGATTATTTTTACTTATGATAGAAATAAACATATTGCAAAATAAAGTTTAGAATATCTTACCTTTCTATTTCAGTATTAGTATTTCTTTAAGTATTGGGATACATTAGTCTTCCTAGTCGAGAGAGTTCCAAATTTTTTAGTCAGTCTGTTCCAGAAGTATTATCAATACTGTTCCAAGAATTGCACTTTACCTCGGTGGTCACGAGGTGCAACGTGTCAGGCTTCAAAAGGATTCGGGTTCGTATTCCCTCTGGGCAAGAGTGCCCAAGTTGTGATTTCGAAGGAGGAGCAAGGACAGTGCCCATACATATACTGCCTTCTTTTTTTTAAGCTTTGACTGACATAATTCCCTCATTTTGTGCCATTTTAGTATAATTGGGGGAAAGTGCTCCTTCCCCCTTCCCCCTTCCCTTTTGGACGCCCTTGCCTCTGGGTCATGTATATTTTGTGGGTTAGTTTTAAAGGTAATGTATTTGTAGACGGGGTCATCTCGTAAAAAAAGCCATAAATTTTTCTTTCTGTTATACCAGAGAGAACTGGTTATACCAAGAATTACACTCTTCTGAATTATTTTAACTATTCCAGTTCCCAATCCCAATACCTGCAGTTCATCTTTCACCATAATTTATGTAGATCCAATGTTTGGCTCTGAGTTCATTATGTGTATTGTTGTCACCCGTTTAATTTTCCATTAACCTTTGAATGGAATTGAATTTATAAAAGGCTTTCATTCGAACAGGTGAGGTTTTGGCTACAGCTGCCCTAGCCACCTAGCCTCTGCCACCTAGCTATCACAATACATTGAAAATTTAATCGAAAAAGTTTTAAAATATTACTACGGTATGTGTGGATGATAATAAATATTACATACAACAGGAAAGATGTAAGCTTTAACAGAAAATATACTGCAAACTGAAGGGAAAGCAAACATGCACACATATAAATAGAAAAAAAAGAAAAACACGAATGTAAACGAGAAAACTACGTAAAATTTAAAAAGTAAAAAACAGTGTGAATTTTAGAAATTACACAATGCGAACCAATATTTATATTACTGGAAGTTTCTAACAAAAACTTCTACAGTAATGTTATAAATTACGGTAGGATAATTTTGAGTGGACCAAATTAAAGAATACTATATTGTCTGCTTGAACTTAATTTCTGTATACATGTATATTTAATGCTGTCTTGAATAATTAAAATGTTTTAGTTTCTGCTCTTGCCCTCTGTTTGCGTGGCTGCAAATATCGAGAGCGATCTGCTTGTTTGTATGAACTTATGATGTTGAATATGAAATATCTTTCTCTTACTTGTTGAATTAGACAAAAAATAAACAGCGATAGTAATCATTTTCCTGTCCAAATTTTCATGACATTCTGTTCTACGGATTTTTTTAAAAACGAGACAGTAGCAATATAAAATGCCATCCTTTTGACGTTGTCAATATATTGTTATTATTAAGAACGGGTGAACGAATGAATGAATTAAAATGATTTAGAACCTGTATAAAAGTGTTTAAATTTTCATAATGAATTGATTGTTGGTCTTTAGGCATCTATGACTCAGGCTGAAATAGAATTGCGGAGGATGTGAGAAGGAGTCGACCATGTTCTGAGCTCAAGGTATATCACGGTATTTGCCTGGGGTGACTGAGGAAAAATCCTGTCAAAATGTTCGGCCGCTGTTATCGAACCCAAAAACTCTCGAATTCAAAGGCAACTTTCTACCAGCTGAGCTAAGGTCACTCGGTCAAATTTTCGTAAGTTTAAGCCAATGTATGACTTCATTTCAACATTGCTTTGTTTATTGTTAAACCATACACAATATTATAATAATCAAATAATGACATTTAGATGAAGAGGAGAGTTACCTTTTCAAAGATAATCTCGGTTTTTACAAATTCTTCTTAAGAGGTCTTGGGATCATGCCCCTGTTTTAGTTTTAAAAATACCCTGAAAATTAGAACAATACTGCAAATTTGAAAAAGCGCCTCCAGTAATACCAATTAATGAAAACCAAATTATTTAGGCCTATTTTATATTTTGAAACGACTTCATTTAGGAGAGGAAATTTTGAAAGCCCTTAAAGTATGACATCGTAGATCAGTTTTTTAAATTTCATATGTACAAAACCAACACACTAGAATTATGGGTTAGTTTATCTGATAAGGTAATTCCAGGAGAGTTTCCTCACTTATTTAATGAAAGGTAAACTCCTATGAATCAAATTAACCAAACGTAATTCAAATTAGTGTTTATTATAGAATAATCAGAAGATGATATACCGTAATTCACAATAATTTACTGTGTATCAATGAGAATAACAAAAATCAAACGGACTCTGTTTTGTCATCTCAAAATAACTTCTCAACGCAATGTAAGGATTTATTAACATTATAATTTCAGCAGTAATTGTAAAATACCTTTAAAAATATAGACTATAGGAATAAATTTCAGTTCCTAAAAACAAAACACGGATTTCAACCAATGCAACATTGTTACAAAAGTGAAAATGCACTACAACATGAAAACATTTTGATTTCCCGATTATAGATGTCAGGCGCATCAACATAATTGTTTCACTCAATATGTTTCTTGTTTTGTATTTTCAAAAATATTACTTTAATGCCCTTTAAGTAACTTGAGCACAAACCGGGATATGGAAAGGGAGAATACCCCAGTAGCCCACAAACGTTGAAAATACATGGATTAAACGTTAGTACCGAAACGTTATGTTTACGTTGTAAATATACCGAAATATCCGTCGGATATTTGAATAATGGTTGAGAAGAAACGATAAAGTAACGGGTTTAGTTGGCCAAAACAGAGCATAAGTGCTGTCTATTGGTATACACACATTTAGTTTCATTTTATCCGTTGCGTTTATCACGATATATGGTGTTAATTTTCCAACAGTTAACAACCCGAACGACTGATGTGGGGTTCGAACACAGGAACGTTCTGTACTTCTTATTGGTAGTCGACGCGTTGACCACTTATCCAAGAATCCACCTGGAGAAGCAACTACTCTTTTACTGTATCGTTGAAATTAAATGTTCGTTGAAATATAGTTTAAAATTCAATCTGTTTTCAACGTGCACATGAGAACACAAAAAATAATTTGCGTCATTCAATTAGTTTATACTTTTTGACATAACATTAGTAAGAAATGCATTAAACAAAATGTATTATACCATAGTTGAAAATAACATATTGAATACACGTTGTATTAACGTCTTATCAACGCAATGACGTCTTTGTTGAAATATGATTTATAAATAAACGTATTTTTTTTAAATCGGTAACGGTTAATCAACGAAATGAACCAAAAATCAACGTTGAAAACACGTATGTGAGCTACTGGGGTATGTATAAAGAAAATAAGTCACGGTCATGTTTGAAGGTACTATCCAGGCATTCACCTAGTGCAACTGATGTAAAACTTTGGAAAACCTCAGTCAAGATGGTAGGGTGTGGAGTTCCAATCCGCATATTTCCCCATTGCCGTTCCGAAATCCACAACGTTACCACCTTGAAGGCTAGATCGGTATGTTTCACGTATTATATATGTTGTTTGATATTTTTGCTACAATTGTTTATATCCAGCGAAATATTTATGTACGCAGCACTGTTATGTAACAACAATACGAATAATCACAAGAGGAGATCGAAATATATGGGGATAAGAATCTTATATATTTCATCAAATAGTACACCGCCAGCCACAGAATAGATATGAGTGTTACCATAGAATAGCAAATTCATATGATGTGGAATATTACTGGTGGATTAAGATTCCGTATTCCTTAACATTAGATCATGATGCAATAACGTGTCATACCTACCTATATTAGCTAAAAACACCAACTTCAACAACATTCACTCTTCACCACTCATCCGTCCGCACAGATCTAGACCCAACTCACACTCACATTACACTGGTCGCGTATTCTATCGGTGAACTTTTGAACTACAGTTATTGTCGGTTAAGAAATTAAACTGTTTTCAACAAAGTTCTATGGCAATATTATCGTGAGTAATTAAGTATTGTCAACATAACAGTGTAAACTTAATTTCTTAACAATCGATATAAAATCTGAATATAAACTATAATGGTTCCCAAATCGAGCCTTGTGGAACACCCTTATCAACAGCAATGGCTTTGATAACTTGATGATCCGAGTTCCGCAAGTTAAAATGTTGTTTTCTCTTTAGTAGATGCAATTAGAATTGTTTTATGGTTTTCGAATAAATGTTGTCATATTTCCATTTTGACAGAAAACAGCATGGAGGAGATTGAATGATTTTGATTGTCTAATTAATTAATATTACTACATGTGTGTCATTTAGGGTAAGTAGCATACCATAATATCTGCATTATCTAACAAATTAGTAGAAGTTATGTGTAATTTACAAATTCCCGACTAGGCAGACTTCAGAATGCTATTGCTACCAATATGAGTAATTGTTTATTCAGGCGTATTTCCCAATTATGTTTTAAAGTATTGACAAAACACGTATTGGTCTAAAGTCATCATTTTATTTTATATACGTATTTAGGTAAAAGTAAAACTTTATCCAGTTTCCAAACGTTAGGGATACTTCTCTTGGTCAATGAGTTGTTAGGGGAGATTTGATGTCAGGTAGCGATAGTTTTAATATTCTGCCGGTTATTTCATAATTGACAGCGGTAGCGAAATTATAAACTGCCGTTCCTACTTGATGTTCAAGCACAGGTCTCAGAATGTTAACGAGATTGTTTTTTTGTAACTATGATCCACCGATAAATTTGTTCATCAAACACATACTCACTAGTTAAGGAAATGTAATACGCTTTTGCAGAACGACAGTTGATAAGATTAAGGAAATTTAACTTTTCAGGAACGTTTAATCGTGAAAAAACTACGACTTGATAGAATTTATTTTGTTTCTTTCATTTTCATAACTAATGATTCCTACTCATCCGAACTGCACGAGCGTAATGTGTTTTAAAATCCACAAAATTCCGCGTCCCATCTGGGATTCAAGACCGAAAACTCTTGCACGCAAGGTTGACTAATCAAAGCTCATGAACAGGCATCAAAACAAGAAATCTGTCTGTCTACTCCCAGACAACGAAGTGTCTTCCCTGTAGCTTTAGGACCCTTTGCGCAGTTTATGCGATCAGAAAAATAATCGATATTTTCCTGTCCTATTATTAGGGTAGTAAAATAACAAAGTCCATTATATTTATTTCAGTGAATGTTGCGTTTGAACTTTCAGATCGCAAAATCACGTTTTTTTTATTAGTACCTTAGTATTATTGGAGATATATGGTAATTTGTTTGTTTTTACAGTCTGTGTTAGTACGTGTAGATTAAAGAGATTAGTTCTCATGCAAATTAACGTCATTACCTATACTTCCCTGAACTTCAATTCGTATTCAGTGCTGATCTGTCCACTTAAAAGATCTCTATTAAATTAATTGTATCCGCATCATTTTATGTTTTATGTTTAGGATAATACATATTAAAAATGGTTGAATAAAATGATATGTGAATCGATTCTACTACATTCAACGAATTCAGTTATATCAGTAATGATTAGTTATTCATTATATCTAAATGTTTTTCTCCTATTTGCAAACTGTGGAACTGTTACACCAATAAGGAATAGTGCTTATATTCTTTGTCATCTTAACTGTTATGCTTGGTATTGAAACCTTTTTGAAATTTTACATTGCTTGTGCTTTACCATCATCTTAAGGTTACGAATATTCACATCTTGGGAATCACGTCCTTTTGGCCAACACTCTTCCAATGAAAGGGGTGATCGGTGCCTCTACAGAACAACATTCTTCTGGTGGAACTATGGAAAACTCTCGGTAATGATGAACGGTGTGAGAGGAACTCGAATTCGCACCACCTCTTCAGTGCTTATCCGAAAGCAGAGGCCACTGCCCTACGGTGGCGGTCTCTATTATTACTATTGTATTCTTGCTGGTTGTTTTATCAGTTAAGATGGTTCTGTTCTAATACTGAATGCATAATCCATGTTGTACTACCATTGTGTTTGTATTCGTAATAAGTTTCGTGTTCCATCCGTATGTTATATTTGGTACTATGCTATTACTACCATTCGATATTATTATTTTTATTATTATTGTTGTTGTTGTTGTTACGTAAGAAACAAATTAACTGTAGATTGTTCGATGTCCAACGAAAGAGTAAGATTTTTCGTACGTAATGTCGACTATGATGCGGTGAGCCAGAGCAGGAGGTCTCATTAAACCGTAACACAGGTCTCGATGTGAAATTTCTGTAGCGATCCATCAAATTCATGACCACCGCTCTTTACGTATGGCACATTACTTGTCACTAAACTGTGCAGCGACTTGGGTGATTAAAAGTGTTATGCCACTTTGGATGGAAAAGCTGAATTGTGTACACGTATCAATCATAAGACATTAGCCAATGCTAAACCAAATTAACAATATCTCGCCGGTAATATTGCGCCAGTTTTCAAGCCAAAGCTCCTCAAACCACTTTTTTCCACTTTAGCCATTCTATTAAATTGCCTACACTTGAAGGTATGTGGCATACATAAAAAAATATGGTCCCAAGAAGCAAGTTCCTAAATGTATGGCTGATGTGGTAACACCTCAATTCGTTGCAGCTGTTAGAACTTTTGCGCACAGTTCCTATAAACTGTTTTGATACGTTGTGTACTTCAAGCAGTTCTTTCATTTGATCGGCGCTAGATATCATAAAACATCACTGAACCGTTCTATTTGATCTGAATTGAGTTAGCAGTCCACGACTCAACCTTCAGACATTTACTCTTATTCGATAAGTCATCTTTATTCCACCACAAACAAAGCAACACCCTTTTGTCAACCGCCCTCTATGTGCCATTGACAATACCGCCTGCCTAGTTGAAGACACTGTTTTTTAGATATCGCAAAAACTTTCACTTTTCATACGCAGTAAAGATTCACTACCTAAATCGTATGTTGCGTGCATTACCTAACACTTGAAGACCCAATGTGACTAGCTTACGAACCTGTTCCGATATCAGATTTACGTAAATGTGACATTTGTCTTCGCGTGATAATTAAGTAATATGGTAGGCTGTACTTTTCTGTGAAATATTAATACGTATTATTAGCCTTTGATAACCATGTCAAGGTACGTATTGCGAGATTGCTTTGCACGTGACCCTGAGAAAACTTCACGAAGTTACGAATCATCCTGCATAACAAGAAAATCATCTAGAATATTTCCATGGACAATTTTATATATCACTTGACATGAAGGACCTCGGAAACTATAGTATCTGTAAATTACTGTGTTCTTGGTTGTGTGAGGCTATAGTTATACTGTCTCCTAGTTGACTGTAGTGTTATCAAATGAGCAAAAAACTGTACTTCAATAAACACGCAGGTTAAATAAAACTAAACAGGCATTTTCCTTATTTTTTTTATATCTTGGTACCCGTCTCTTTCATGTTTTATGTTGATGATATAATGGTTTCAAAACCAGCTATGAATTTAGGACGCAATTTATCTCAATACAAATTATTTCATTCTATTTCCTATAGATGGCCCTAACATACATTTTATAACTGTTGTCCATTTTTATACAAATTGGATAATTTTCCTTTGTTGTTGGACCACATCTAACTAATATTTTCTGTAGTTGTATAGATTAAGCCGTACCTATCATAGCTCATCAGATGTGTATGTAACGTCGTTGTATTAACATAACCGCCCAAAAGCATAATTTATTCCACTTAGAGAATCAAATTTACTTTTCTTGTAAGTGACAATATCTCCTTACGGTCAATTTTATTTTATAAACACTCGACTATGATATATGAAATTTACGAAGATTAAGGATGAAAGACTTAAGATACACTTATATTTTAAACCAATCTATAATATCGTGTGACGAAAATTTTCATCAAGTTTTCAGCGAAAAGTTACCCATTTAAAAGATGCATTCCATGTACTTCATGACGATTGTCAAATTCACCTTTGAAGTACGATGCGTGTACTGAGCATACTTTCACTGGAAAAAACAGTTCCAATAGTTCTAGAGCTTTTGATCTTGTGATACTAACATGTAAACAGCTAGGTCAGCTCGTGCATGGATCAAAATTTGAAAGATTCATGTTCAACGTAACCCTACGATAAGTACCTAAGTGTATCAACAGAGACTGAAACTTTGCAGTTCAACATAACTCCCTATTTCTTGACCATAGCTTCACAGAAATGGCACCGCAGAACATCACACCGAAACAGGACCAGAAACTAGCCAGCATGTATAGACAATATTGTTGGGTTGTCCCCATAAGATTTTCATCGCGGCTAGTCACTCAAGATTATAAATTAGCTGTGAGAAGGGATTGAATATAACTGTAAATGCTCTAAAGAAATTGTCGTTTTCGAAACAAAATAACAGAAATTTAATTATTTGCGTGTCAGATTAGTTTTATTGCGCAAGCGCATCTTTAACGCAAATATCTGCAGATTTCACTAGGTTAGAAAGTGGACAACAACCTTCTTAAAATATTGCATTGTATCTTGTTGCAAAATTCTAAACTATTTTTCCAAAAATGTTAAGAATTGGCATTAATAACGGTAAATAGTATTAATTTCTGTAGACCACTACTTTATTAGGCTGCTATGCTATTTTGTCGATTCCTTCAACTTTACCAAAATCAGTGTTTCTTTCAGGAAAAGTGTTCTGGGGGTATTTTTAGATCTTTAGAGGGAGTGAAAGAGACGAGAGGGCGTTAATTCTAGTAGAACAATGAATTAACCTTTGTTGTTGCAAACATTTGTTGTATTTAATTAGGGCTGATTGATTCAGTCTGGGGTTAGTACCCTCTGGTAATCCGTCTGAAAGAAACACTGACCAAAAAACCTAGATAAAGTAAATTACTTTCTAAGGTAATCTGAAACAAGCTTAGTTTTCTGCGTCAATCAACTCACGTATCGAAGTGTAAGAAAATCATATTTCATAGAATGTCATTCTGCTGTCAAAATAGGTGGAATACGATAACAAAACATAAATTTTCAAGTTCTTTGTCTGGAAACAATTGGAAGTAAATATGTTGCTACCAATGACCTCTATGTAAAAGCGATACTAGGCTGATTGCTCCCACTGAAAATTTTCACGTGAATATATGAAGCCAGGGAATGGAGTTTGGAGAGAACATCTACATCTCGTTTGTCCACTTCTAGTCTAAACCAAGATGGACCAAATTTTCGATTCTAACTCAGTTTTTACGCTTGATATTGCTATGTCTTATTCTGATTTATGTCTTAATTCTTGCAAAGAAAACTAAATATTATTTGCAGTATTTTCTGTTATGTGCAGAGTACTGTATTGTATATTGTTATACGAATAATTTAGGAATTAAGATTAACATAAAAGAAAAGGCCGCAAAAGAAATTTATAAAACTGATTTAGAACTAAAAATTTGGTCCACATTGGACTAGACTGGAAATGGACAAACAAGTTTAAATATTTGCTCTGTCGTCTCTCTTTCGACAGTCACTCCAGTATCGTTAACGTAGAGTTCGATGGTTGCTACCCATTCGAAAGCAGCCTATTTTGAAAGATTAAAGAACTAATACATCTATAAATAATTATTAATATGTATTTATTAATTCGCTTTCTTGTCTGTCTGTTTGGTACAAATTTTGCATCCCATTTTTAACTCACTTCCCATCATCCGATTTCTTTGAAATTTTGTAAACTTGCTTGCTTCCGATGAAAATACAATATTCAATCATTATATATACGACAGAATAATCCAGTTAACTGTAATTAATAAATTAATAAAATAATTATAAATTATTCCTAAGTGCACGCAACACCGCATCTTTTCTGTGAATGTGGGGTTGCCTATCTCACAGGGAGTTTAATATTTATCTATTACACAGAAAACAATAATTAAAAAACGTGTTTTTTTAGAAATCTTTTTTTAATTATTTGTTTTATTATTTACAGTTTGTACATTTAAGAATTAAAATATGATCAAAATTTCATATTCATGTGCTGTTTATAAACAATATTTTAAAGAATGAAGCAAAATAAATTATGCAAAACAGGCAGAAAATAAAACCCTAAGTATAAAAAATTAACCGACATGTTCCCCATTTTTACTTATTCGAAATTATGTAAGCACTTGTAGTTTCATTGCAATTTTCATAACAGAGACTTCCATGGCCTGGCAGCAGTATGGAAGCTTAAAATCGGCAAATTCAATGCGAAACATCAGTTTAATTGCTGTACAGCTCTTCGTCAATAAATGTTAGTCAACGTGGACACATGTTCAATACAGCGACATAATACAGGCGCCTATTTCATATAGTCAGACGAGGGAGTTTGTTTGGTGAATGTCAGAAGAGCATTATCTATCTAAATGTGTAGGGGCGTCAGTAAAGTTGGATGGAGAACGCGTAGTACCTTGCGTATCGTTCTCATTGTAATATGTTTATTGGTTCATGCTCTTGTATATGTAATGGTAAATGGTAGCGTGACATTTAAGTCAATTCCATAGTTACAGAATTTTATCAGTTGTCTAGGGACAAACCCTTGATATTTTAGCTTAATAATAATAACACTGACAATTTCAGTACTCAGGTACAAAAAATCCACAGTACTTTTATCGAATAGTATTTATGCCAAGTTTTTCACTGCTAGGTGTAGCTGAATGGAGGCAATTTGAATAATTGATTATTTTAAAAAATGCTGGCAACACTGATTTACTACACCAATCAAAACTCTTTCGGCTCTGCTTATGCACGCCATTGTTTGCTATTGTATTTAGCTTTTAAACCTAGAGAAAAGCTTAATTGGAAGGGCAAGCAACTTCCCTAGCGCCCCGCTCCTTAAGAAACTTACCTCTGCATATACACACAATCATTCCCCATTATATTTCGTCTTTCGCGTTAGCGAAATGCTAATTTTTCTACTATTAGCAAATTTTCATATAAGTATACGTGCGGTCAAGCCCCCGACAATTTTCATTTGTTCCTGCACTTTACACTTTGAATATTTTTCAAACGAAACCTCATGTAAGTCTCATGATGTCATGGATGTTGATTTGATATATTTTGGTATGAGCTGGCAACACTGGCAACATTCTGTGGAACTGCAATATCGGTAGTATGTTCCTATTGAGTCAAACATTTTTTATGCCAAGTTTTGTGCTTCTATAACTAACATAATAGAAGCAATGCGAAAATACATAATTTTATAAACATAGACTGGCAACACTGGTAAGAGGGTTGCTTACCAACGGAAGCCATCTCAGTGTGTTTATATTGTGTAAAATAATGTTTATGCCAAGTTCGGCGCTCCTGGGTCTAATTGAAGTGAAGCATTTGAACAATTAATTTTTTTTAGAAAATGAGCTGGTAACATTGAACCATTGCTCCAGTCAGGACGTTTCTGGGGCTCTGAGTTAGTCTGGCTAAGGCCTTTCGAATGACACCTCATACATGTCTCTACAACTTATGGTTCATGAGATATATGTTGGTATGAGCTGGCAACACTGACAATGGGAGCGGGAACATCCGCAGTATGTTCCCTTTTATATTTTGTCAATCCATGTTTATTCCCAGTTTGCTGCTGCTATAACTAATATAAAAAAGCTATTTGAAAATTTTTTTTATAGAAAATAGACTGGCAACACTAGTAACAGGGTTGCTTGGGAACGTAGGTCCTCTCAGTGTTTATATATTATGTCGAATAATGTTTATGACGAGTTTGGCGCAGCTAAGTCTAACTGAATGAAAGTTTCATGATTATTTTAAAAAAATAGAAAATGGGCTGGCAACACTGAACTACTAAATCAATCAGCACGGTTCTAGGGGTCCTGAGTTAGTTTAATCAAGACCTTTCGAACGTCGCCTAAAAGCAACTCTATACAACTTCTAGTTCCTGAGATTTAATTTCTCGACACGGACGGACAGAATGAGCTAGATTATAAGGTCCTTTTTAGCTATATCAAGAGAATTTTAGCCCTTATTAGATAGATTTCGAATGAAAATTTACCTATTGAGATCGATACCAAGTCATATATATATTTATATATTTACACCCTAGCGGCCATAATTTTGAAGATATTTGAACCAAATTTTATTACGTTATTTCTAAGTTTAATAGCTCATCTAAGTTCGTTAATGAGTAAAATCGGCCCAAGGGGGTGTTCGGGGGAGGGGTTTGAAATTTTGAAAAAAAATATATATATATGGAGTTTAGAGGGAAACTTTGTCTGCATAAATTATAGTACTCCCTATGAAATTTACGGTGACACCAACGATTCAGGGGTTGTAGGGGTACGAGTGGTGGTGGGGGTGGAAATTCGAAATGTTTAAAACCACGTTTTGTGGGGTATCGTTGAAAAGCTTTTGATGATTAATGTATAAATCAACAACTAGTTCCTCGATAGCGCTCATACCGTATAAGGCGAGATTTGAATTTTTGTAAATCAAGAACACTTCGAAATCTACCCTCAGCCTGTAGGCCTGCCGAAATGGATATTTTTATTAAACCAACTTAGTTACGCCTTCTCGGTAAAGAAAAATATTAGCGCAACTGGTTTAATGACGAAAGTAAAGCGCAATCATCTAACTGGCCTTGTCGAAAGAAAAAAAGGATCTTAAGAAAATAGAACATTTTAGCGGCCGAAGGATTTTAAGCTGATTATGTGCTAAATATGTTAATACCAATTGTTCTAGACATACATGCAAATACGTTCTTGCGTTAAAACAGAGGTGATGTTTCTACACCAGAATAAAATATATTTGTGAAGAATTCCAGAGAGGTTCATGCAGTGATTTATGGTGAAATTCTATAAAGTTCTTTATCATGAAGTATTGGAAGGTGTCATAAATATACTTTTGGTTTTGAAATCCCTAAAATAAAGTAAGTTAAGACAAAAGTTAGTTTTAGTGCTAGTTTGCAAGAAAAGAGTACTAGATTGATGTTAGAAGGTACGAAATTTGGTAAACTTGTTAAACTCTGAGACACTTTTGCTTTTAGGTTTCACTACTAATGTACTGAAGCAAGAAGGAAATAAGAGTAAGAAATCAAACTGTGATATTCCAAACTTCTCTTTGGGGAACTTTGTAGAGCGTATCGAGATCTTGCAGGTAGTGGAGAGGAAAAGGCTTGTTCCGAGGTACAGCCCCTTTCAGAAACCAAGGAAAGTTTCATTGAACATTTCAGAACACGAGGGAAGGTTTTGTATCACAAGTCAGATAAATATTAAAGTTTCAAAGTTCATTCTTTGTTATTAACTGATCAAACTTATTCTCGTAAATAGCTCTCAATAGATGTGGCTTACCCCTGCCCTTCACTCTCTTCTTCTCCAAGGAATATAATTCCTTTGTTTGAATCAGGATTAATCGAAGCTCACTGAGAGTGACTTTTCACGAAAATTGCTTACAAATTCTCCGTTGATAAGAAAAACGTAGAACGTGTGTAGTCTAGAATCTGGCCGCTTACAGCACCAGAAATGTACTGCAGATAATATCTTACGTTCTATGAGATCCGGATCTAGTTCACGGGATTCATTTCCAAAATCTCAATCCACAGATCGAAATCTGGCTGGGGGGTTTTGAATTTTGAATCCTAATTCGTATCTGCTATATTTCGATCCAAGCATTCAAATCAGGATCCGTTTTTCAGATATTCTAATTCTAGGATTCAGACTCTCCTTCGTCTCGATACACGGATCCAAATTTTTGATCTGCGTTTCAGATATTCAGATCTCAGGTCCAGATCCAAATCCGTGGTTCTTGATTTGGTTCTCCAGAGAACAGGAGACTTAACCGATAATATCCTTAACCCTTTCTCCGAAAGATATGCTCACTGAGAGACGTCATCCCTTTTAAGAGTACGAAGTATCAATTCGAATGCGCGGCTGAACTAGGACTACTTGATTGACCATACGAAGATATATCACCTCCAAAACAGGAAAATATAAATTTGTAAAATATCTATTCCATGCCAAATCATCGAAAGACATCCTTCTCAAATATTACCATAATTTGTCTTGAGACAACTATGGACAAATAAATGAACCCGTATTTTTTTATATCCCGCACATATATTCTGGATTTATTTTTCGCCTTATGATGAAATTACTGCTTCTTTAATGCTTATTTAAGCCATTGGAATCAACGGAAAGGTATTAATTATTTCAGTTAAATATTCCAATGTTACTTTACTGTTCCAAGTAAAGTTTTCAAAATTCAGCATTGGATTTTGGAAATATGATAATGATTTTGAAAATGTCTAACTTGTCAACCAATTCTCACTTAAGAAAGATATACGTAAAATAGTCACAATATGTTTTTGAAACTCGCTGGTGTTGTCTGCAATGGAATAGTCTGTAAAAGGAAAAATTCATATTTTATTCTAAAAAGAGGAATATTTTATTGAAAATAAATCTTATTGGAAAGAGTAGTGAGGCAGTGAAAGAAACAAAGCATAATTTACATGTTATAGTCAATACAGAGTTCATTGGAGTTATGTGTAAATGCCAGAAGATGGAAAAACTGAACCAATTCAAATATGGTGAAAGAAAGAAATGGATTCTTATTGATACATTCTTTATACGAAATATTATTTATATCTGAGATGCTGGAGTGAATTCTTTCGAATGATTTGGCGAACGAATACACTTCAGACATTTATGCTTTGACTCTCGAGTTGTTTAGCTCTTAAACCTTTTTGTCTCTGCATCTAATATTATGAAAATTCCTTGGTATGCCTTGTAGGGTAGTCTTGGTCCAAGCATGAGAGCGGGTTGACACTTTTCTACTCTTTCCTTGTCTGGTCTGCTACTAACTTAGAGACCGGAATTGTAAACAAAAATAAATAAATAAATCCTGTACAAGCTTTACAGAAACTTAAAAAGAAACCAAAAGTAAAACGAATGAGTATTTACATAAAGTTATACCATACTATGTTTAACATATATCCTTTACGCTTCATTAAACATGATACATTTAAATTACGTGCAACATATTACATATTTACGTATATTATTCTTCCAAGTGAAAATAATTCCAATCTTTTACAATTTTACTTACATTTTCGGAAGATAAGGTTTAACCATTTAAATAAGAGATGTCTATATTGCATAAGTCAACCTTATTCTAACTGTTCTCTAAATATTTTGTTCGATATTTGCTTGATGACAGTAACATAATTTCATAACATACAGCTAAACTACAGTTTCTTATTCCGTTCTTTCTTTCAAGATTTTTGGAGCAGAAACCTAATTCAAGAGGGAATTTCTACATTTAATTTGATTTGTCCACTAAATATGAAATTCCATAACAGGGTGTATAGAAATAATAGTCCATTTATCTAAATTGACTTGAGGTCTATATTAGTGTGATGTTACGTTCATAGCAAAATTTTGCTTCTATTATGCTCTTCTATTGTTAACAAAACTTTTAAATTCATTTTGTAGTGAGAACCTACTGGTGCCGTCCAACTTCAGTGGAAACAAGATAGCATACAAGGGAAAGACACCACACATTCTCCTAATGTTTGTCCCATTTTCGTGAAATTTCGTCTGGTGCTTTCGGAAGGCGATGAGTTGGAAATCGATAATTTTTAATATTTAAGTTTAAGACGGTCGCAGCTCCGAACACTTTATAAAAAATTACACTTTCCTCTCTGTCTATAACTGCCTATTTGGAGACACTATTGTAACCTTCCTAACCAATTCATTATGAGTTACAAATCTCAAACCCACATGGCATTCTAATAACAGTTAAGAAGTTTCCCTGTGGTAGCAGAAAGCACTAAAATGTTCGATTGAATTTTTCATAGTATGTACTATGATATCTTGTGATCGAGAGATCTTGTGTACAATTTCTGAGCTTGCAAGGATTGACAAGGATTGACTTTCATAGTGTACTTGCAATCACCACCAAGATGAGTGGAGGACTGTCCCACTGAATTGATTACAATCTCCTTGCATTCAATAGTTGTCTTCACCGCTCCTACAGACGAAATTTATGAAGAAAATAATTGGTGAATATAAATTGAATTGAAGTGAATTGAATTTATTTATGGCACTTAGGTACTTATGGCTCAGGCCAGGATGGAGTAGAAGAAAGGAAGCGGGAGTCTGTCGGTCAGTGCTTAATTTAAAGGTACCATCTCGAAGTTTGCTTTGTAACGCTGAGGAACACCCTTGGTAAAACTTGAGTCAAGATGGTAGGCCGGTGATATCAAACTCCCGACCTCCTGAATGCTAATCCAACCCTTTAGCAACTGACAAGTGCACGTAAAGTATCAACGCCTATTCTCAAAGATAAATGTATACAACCCAATAACACGTCAGTTGTTCGCAAAGTGATGCACACCGCATAACAAGGAACGTCCGCAAAGTGATGCACACCAATGTCCACGAAACTTTGCGGGTAGAAACTAGGCATAAAATAAAGGAATGAGTGTTTATCTTATCTATGGAAAAACGGTTTAAGAGGGCGACCCCCCCCCCCTCCCCGAAGCGCTGAAAGTGACACAAAAGCATTAAGGTTTTTGATGAAACTTCCCATATACAGTAGACATAAACTAAGTGAATACGTGTTTTTTTTTCTTTCTGCAGAAACAATGTTTGAAGGGGCCGAGACCCCCTCCAAGCATATTGTCACCTAAAGGTAAAATTTTGCGAGAATCCACAGCATAAACTACATAGTAGAAGCAATAAAAGACAAATATATTTCTGGGTTGGGACAAAATGTAAGTCAAATTCTAATAGAAATAAAATCAAAGCCTTGACAGTAAAGGTTCATACAGTTACTAACAATATGGTTGAAATAAGTTCAGTCGTTTTACTTGGTGGTTGTACACGTGTTGAGCTTGTGTTCTATCCCCGTTCCGAACAACGTTCTTTCGTCTTCTCTAGACTACTAAAATAACTTATTCACACCTTCTAAATTGTGTGCAGAAAGTGTGCAAAAATGTTCGAATTGTAATCAGAAGTGAGATAAGTCTGACACCGGGAATTGAAGCCCAGACGCTCGGAGCTCACACTTTCTTTTTAAGTTTGGTTCTTACTTTTGCGGCAAGGCATATCCTTCTATAATAAGTATACAAGTTTATCTGAAATTTACTTGAAACGTTCTAAATATTATTTGAACATGTTAAAGAAGCGCACTTTTCTCTTACATTCTAAATATTTCAGAACAACCGTGTGTCAGGTTGGCGCCATATTGAAGAAGATTTTTTTTTACATTCCCTGTAATTTGGGGGAACAATGTTATGCTCACATAAAAGGTTTTTAAGTCTTCACTGACTTATGTTCTCCTTCAACTTTTTTTGAAGCTTTAAAACTGTGCGGTTCTTGAATAAACAATCCAGTGAATTTACAAACTTTTTTCTCTAGGTTAAGTAAGCAATTAGCTAATAGCAGACATTACAGAAACTTCTGCGTAGTTTTAATAAAGTTTCTGAAAGTTAATTCCTTGAAAAAGTTAGTTTAATTTTCTTCAACTTGTATTTTTTTCTTTCGTTAGAAGAATCTTGGATGTTTTTTTTCCACTCTCGCTAGAAACATGTTTTCTGCTGGTAGGACAAGATTTCGCTACTGAAACATCACCTCTAAGTCTCAGATGTAATGATTCTTTAATGAATTCTCGGAAGATCTCCAGACTCCAGAGAGATCGTAGAGAAGCAATAAACATAGGCGTTGCTACCTGACCTAGCAACAAGTTTTCAATGTTGTTCTTGTTGCATACCAGAGAAACAAAGGAGAATGCGGATTTATTTGAAATGAATCTGTGCAGCAAGAATTTTTGGTATTGTTTAGTATTCTTTTGCTGGTGTTTTAACGCACAATCTCAACTCAGCTATTAAAGTAACGCTAAAAATATCTATCTAGCGACGTAATGGAGATTAAGATAGCTACATACATGAGTACTGAGTGCGAGTATTCTACTAATAAGTTACATGCTTTTAGACATTTCAGCGTTATTTACTCATACAATACTATTCATCATGTTTAACCCGTGACATTTTGATGTCCAAAATACCACCTCCTGACCCAATTATCCAAAAGTGTGGTAAATTGAACGATACGGTGCAGAAAATAACAATATTCCTAAAAACGCTAAAACAAAATCAACTCACGTAATCTAAAGTAAATTAACACATACCTGTATTTTACTTAGAGATCCTGGGACGCTAGAACTTAGATGCTAACTTGTTTGTGTCCCAGATATACAAGTATTGCGTTATTCGAATAGTCCTTTTGTTTGTCTCCTTTTTTTTATTGAATCTCGAAAACGAAGCTATTTTGTTCACCAAACTTCGTAAATTATTTTTGTTAATTCATTCGCATTTATTCCTATGCCAAATAGACCACATATATTGCTGCACAATCCCTATATAAATGCGCATTCATACCCAAATCGATTATGGTCTTCATCCTCTCTAGCTCCCTGGACACTCTCCTTCAAAACCTGTTACATGGCATAATCTATATGTTACATTGCCAATCTGTACATTGCGTTTATATCAATTAAGTTACCTTACGTTCAATCAGATTTAATTAGAACCAATTGTATATTTACTTAATCAGATGGATATTTAATTCATACGTAATTAAATTCAAAGTCATTTATTGTTTTAAGTGCTGAAAATTATCTCGCTTTGCATTTTATGATGTATACCAGTTTTTTGGTAATTCGAGATTTCATCGCTAGATGTCACCACTGCAAAAGTTGTAGCTTTAGGTTTGAACTAATGAATTAACAAATGATTGTTCAGAGTTTTGTATTTCATTATCGGCACAGAAGTATAACTAATTAACTTTTATTGTGTAATACAGTTATTTACTAATACAAATGGTTTATTATATACATAATTAATCTTGTCACTATTAATTATAGTCGGTGTTTTCATGAACTGGCGAATATAGTCGTTCCAAGATATCACGAACTGGCGGATGTTGAAAAATGAAAGGTAAATAATGGTTCATTTCATTTACTTGCAAAACTGTCTAAGTACTTACATAAATGAAAAATATTAAGAGAGAGTAATGAGTGATCTTTTTTAAAACATGGTTTCTGACCCATTTGCTTTAAAATTGACATTCTAAGCTAAAATTTATAGCTGTCAATCTATTCGCCGGTTCGTGAAAACCTTTCTTACAAATTCTCCACTTCAAAGCATGTCTCAATAGAAATGTTTTTATAGTCTTTAATGGTGAATTCAAATTTTCCGTAATACGGAGAACATGTAATAACGTCAATGTTGAAAGCTCAGCAACATCTGCTCATTCAGTATAAGCGAATAGATGCTGATCTTCTGTAGATGGAAGAAATAGTTTTTACAGGGCTGCATTAAAAGTGTACAACTTAATAAGCAGTTACCAAGACTGATTTTGAGATTATTGTATATTCTAATTTTGTAAAATTGTTTTATGATATTTATTGCTATTATTTATCACTATAAATGTATACAAGAAGGTTTTGTTAATATAAAATAGCATTATTGACATCTCAAACACAAAGTAGCATACTCAATGCAATTGAAAAAGGTTTCTTAAAACATTATTATAACTCAACACACACAAAATACATGCTTCTTAAACATCATTAAAATTGAAAAGTAATTGAAGTGTTCGTGGGGGAGAAATATAAAGCCACATTTTGTTAGAGAACAAGCTAATCAGATATGTCAGAAATAATATCAAAGTTATCAAGTCAATGAGTACGTCGGACATTTCTAGAAATGACAAGGTGAGTCAGACTGACGTATTGACTTAGTAAATTTGATACTATTTTTTACATTCTTGACTCACTTTTCCTTTAACAAAATGTACTCCTTTGCTTTATTTCCACTGCACACTTTCCATAGACGACTGGAACAATAAAGAATGTTCTTTATTTCACACTTTAATAATGAGGCAGTCTAATGTGAAAAGACTTGTAGTCTGGATGGGATATAACAAGGTGTGTTTCCACTGCATAATGACAGTAAGTCCTGATACTTGATGGTGCTGAGTCTTGGTTTTCATGTGTAAGCTCTCGGGGGCAGCTTATCCTGCACAATCGAAGAAGAACTCACTGATAAACTTGAGTATTCCTCCTGAAAATGAGATGTTTTAATAAAGATCTTGTTTATGCCTTTGCGTACTTGAACTTGCATAATTTTGGTCCAATCAACTGATCCTTCTTGATCTGTTGTTCGAGTTAATAATTGTATGCGCTGTGAATGAAGTTTCCAGTCGAGAACGTCATTAATACTCAGCTGGGGAACATTATACGGTTGTTTGTTCCTAGCCATAATCAAAATTGGAACAAGTTGTGCTGGGATGGAACTATTTTCCATTCGCCGCATAGCATTTTCTACAGTACTGTGAATAGAGTCCCCCTCATTTTGTCCATGACTTGTTTCAAAATAGTATGTTGATATTTTATTCATGTTAACAGCGTTATTATCTAAGACAAATAACAACATAGATGGAAGAATGGTATTCTTGTTTTGACCTGCACAGCCGTCAGCGAAAAATACAACCTCAGTTACTCCTTGACTATCTTTATCCTTCAGAAAACTTCTTAAGTTAGATGCTTTTTCATTAGGTCCTCGTTTTGCTAGTCCTTCGTGTCAAATGTAACAATGTCTATCCGTACTAGCAAGTTCATAAATTGTGAAATAATAGTTTGATAATTATCTTCTGTAGTACAATTCATCATGATTTGTACGAGGTAATTGTATTACCTGTTCCATATCAAAGCAAGCAGCGACGACTTTTGGATCACTTGATGCGCGTTGCTTTTCCAAATTCTTAAGTTCTCTGACTCTATCTTTCTCTTGAATGTGTCTGTTATATTTATCTCTCAGTATTGGATCTATGTTTGGGTCTGACGTGCGAATTGTTTGACATAAGAAACACAAGTCCTTCCTTGGTGCCCGAAATTTGAGCTTCATAGACGCAAATACGGTTTTGTACAAAGAGTATGACGCTGAATTGTTCGGAAACTCATTTTTGAATAGTTCGTACATTTTAGCAATTGTTAATGAGTTAGATAAGTATTGCTGGCTTGTGTCTTTGCGACAATAATGTGATTCCATTCTCGGAAACATGTTAATGTGTTTCACAATATCTGCACGTATTTCTTCGTCTTCTTCATTGTTTGCTGACGGCCTCCTTTTCTTTCACATTGAAGAACACCTTCTGGTTGTAATTTACTCAACATTGTTCTTACTTGCCTCTCTGCTATTCCTACAGTATTGAGGAACATGACACGGCATACACGTTGTTTAGTACGAGTACTGTTTGGTAAAAAGTACATAAGGGTTCTTTGTTTTCTTTTATTTTCATTTGCATTTGTCACGGATTTTCTTGGAGGCTTTGAAATAACATGTTTGCTTAACCATTCTCTTTGACGACCTACACTTCCCATGTCATAATAAGCACTCATGATCTTATTTCTTTGATTATCATCAAAAGAATTGAATTTTAGACCTTTAACCTGGCACAAGGTTGATTGACAACGGGGACGAATCTCTCTACGGGTCGGAATGGTTCTTTTACTTTTCTCACTAATGTATTCATAGCCAAGATTACGGTTTATTTTGACATTTTTTCTTTCTCTGACATAATCCTCTTCTTGACTGGGGTAACATCCTCCTTCGGAGATCCATCCACTAAAAAATGTTCAGGTTTTTCAATATTTGTTACCATGTTCTGTACATTATATGAGTTTTTGTGTGCAGAGCAGTCCAACATGAAATGTTCATAACAGAGTAAGTCCGAACATGTAACACATGCAGCGAACACTTCTTGAGCACATTGAGCACAACTGCAGATATTACGATTTTCTTCTGAGCTACGACTTTCATTAGATAGAACAAAATCAGGATCTTTGTCTGAATCATCCAACGATACATCTGAAGAAGACTTGATAGTATTTCTTTATTGTCAATAGTGACTGAACTTTGAACAAATGTTTCTTACTTACCATAAAAAAGGTATATCTTCACTTTCACTGCTGATCATGTCTTCCTCTATTTTAGTTATAACACCTTCATAATACACACGGTCAGGAAGCCACCACATTCGAACACTTAAACTACATTTAATTTTTTTCTCCCCATGAGGAAGCAGTAAGTCTCTGCTGTTAACAACATTTACAGTTCAGTCCCTCCAATTCACAAGCACGTCTTGTTTCTTCATGATTGACAAGAAAAGCAACACGAATGGAACATAAGATTAAACTCTATTTACTTCCATACGATAATGATGGTATGTAAATTGTCGTCCTCAACGTGACATCAGTCTATAGTCTATGTACGATAATGATGAAATCTGTGTATTTACATGAAACTTTGTCACTAATTATTTTGTGAGATACAAAATACCTGAATAATACTAAAACATTTCCATTTCGTAACCATTGTTTATCAACAATGCAGAAAGAAAACATTAAAATCAAATTAAATAAATGTAATAAAATGAGAAAGATTAGTGTTTTTATAGCTTGCTTTATTTACTTTCGAAAATACAGACCGCGGCACCTATTGACCATCAAACTAAAATATGTGACGAATGTGAAAATCTTCTCTTAATAAGTTTCACGAAGAGGCGAATCTATATTCGCCAGTTCGTGAAATTCTGGTTTAGTTGTTTTTTCAATATTCGCCAAAAAAAAATATATATATATAGCAAATATCTCAAAAACTAAGCACATTTTGAATTTCAGACTTCGTTCACTAATAGTGCACATGCTTTTAACACTTTTCGTATCATAAAATCAAAAAGGGCATTTTTTTTATATTTATCGGTTCGTGAAAACACCGACGATTACTGCTTATGTACTTAAGAAGACATGTTGGGGTTTTGTAGTTATAATAACTGCAATTTTTGCGATCACATGCTTGTATCTTATCACTTTAATTCCACACAGCACATTGGACCATATCTTGTGGAATTTAAGTTATTTCTCCACAAATTACGCCCTACAGTTCTTATGTAGCGCTATGTTTCTTTACGAAAACTTTCTGTTTGAGAATTTCAGTGACAGAGGTTGTGAGAATGTGTTCGCAAGAATTGAGGAGTTTGATGTAATAAGAGCGTAAGCCTGAAAGAATAATTTTGAGAAAAACATCTTTCATCTCCAGGCTCTGCACTGCTTAATTCACTCATATTCATATCTTAATAAGGTACACAACTTTATTTTTGTTTTTGAAGAGAAACAATCAGTATACAGTATTTTGGCTGTTGCCACACCTGATTCAAACAGCTACCCTGACCTCTACAGTCCAGATATTGAGTTGAAACTTTTACAGAGAGTTATTCAAGCATGGTGGACATCATTTATGAATTTGATACAAAAAGGGCGTAACTTCTCTGAAGCCCTTATTCCATGAAACTCTGATATAATTTGGTCATTGTAGTCATTGTCATCATTTGTAGTCCTTTTTAAAAAGTAGACTTTTTCCATCCAAATTTTCCATTATCATTCATAAATGGCATTTAATTCCTTGTAGGCTAAGTAAAAAATTATTTATATCAAAATTCCAACCTTCTGATATGATTTCAAACACCGTCAGATTTCCCTACCGGACCCTTTATAATAATATTTATCTTACCTGAGCGCCAACCATTCCTTGTTTCAGTCTGTAGAGATCTGTATGTGACCAAGAACTTCTTGCCCAAGGATCAGCTTGCCTTAGATCCTCTCCAAAACGAAAATCTTTGATTTGGTTCCTCAAAAACTTGCGGATGTTCCAAGGCAAGTCGTTATGTCTGCAACGAAAAAGGACACTTATATGTCTCGTGTCAACATTTTAAAATAATATCAATGTATTGTGTAATTACTTATTAGAGAAAAAAAAAACATCGAATACGAAAAGTACAAGATATGATAAATCTCAATTATTAGTATTTCTGAGAAAGATAGAGGTTTTTGTTTCACTTTAATGTTATTTAATTAATATAGATTCACCGTTTAATATGTTAGTATTTATGACGACTCAGCCGTTTTCAATGAGAAGTGTTTTCACAAAACTTTGTATCTGTATTTTTGTCGTTTTTCAGGTTTTAACATATATTTGGACCAGGACATTCGAGTGGAACTATCAGAGTTAAGCTCAATTTGATGAATACCTTCACGTTACATGTATCTATGTGTATCATGTCTATATTGATGAATTTTATAAAAAATAAACAGCTTTCCTAAAAAAAAAATTGTTGATACCGAGTTTTGTGAAAACACCCCTCAATTCTTATTGAGTTGGCGTCATTCTGTATTCAATGGTAACCGCAGACTTCGTTTCATCCAAAAGTTGGTCCCTATCCTCCAGTACACTTATTTGAGTAAAGAGATATGTATAACCACACAAAATAGTTACAACCGCTCACAATAAAGTTCGGAGAATATCTTCCTCCCGCTCGCTGTGGTAACAAGACCCGAACTGCTTATTGTGGAATGAGAGACCAATATATGCCCTTACAAGTCTGTTACTTAGACGTTAGCAGTGGAAGGTGAAGTACGTAGGGTTCAATTGTGGAAAAATGGTTCAGCGAACGAGTTTGTTCTACTCTTACAAACTTCCAAATTTGGCGAAAGAAAGTCAGTCTATGATGAAGGAATTTTATGAAAATGACGCAGTTCCTTTGACGTGTCTTTAGGACTGGTTAATGTTTTTTAGAGAGAGGGGTAGACAACGATGGGTACGCTCAGGCTGGTTAGCATGTAGTTTAATGTAGCATAACGTTTACGAAAGTAATCTAATGGAATATAGTAATCGTATCACAGAGCACCACCAAACTTCATCATAATCGTTACGTTACTATCTTCGTATCGTACCACTACTAAATAATGAAATTTGTGATTTTAACATGTTGAGAAATCACGTTGAGTTATTTTGAACACTCGAGTTACATGAGATTGCGGTAGATAACTTATAGTTCACTGTTTGACATGTGGGAATGAGTCTAACTACTCAATACATAATTATTAAGAATGGCCATCCTTTAATGAAATATATGTAATTTTTGAAACAATATGTACACATTTGTGGGTATATGCCTTCCGTCGTTCTTATTACTCAAATATACTCCTCATCTTTACAACTCATCTATCGATGGACAGAAACAAGTTCCGTTTTCAGGATTTCTTTCTGAGTAAAGCAGGATTATTTTTTGACTGTGTAGTCATAGTCAGAAATATGTGACTCAAATTCTTTTGATGGAATTTTTTAAAATTGGCTGTTTCCTAACTGATTCACAGGTATGATTTACAGGTAGCACATTCATTGCAATTACATGTTAGTAAGTTAAAAGAAAAGTGATAATGATGTCGAGGTTTCAGGACGTTGCGGCTGAGCTCGAGAAAATATGAGCATTTGATGAGTATAGAACATGTCACAGAAAGTGACTGAACTTTTCTTTGTATCCCATTTCTCACGCTAAAACTAGTTTGATTTTCTTCTTAAATGTAGTAGTAATGTAGGACAAGCAACGTACTTTATATACATGGATTCCATAAGCATCATTATGTTTATTAACTGATGTTTACCTACAGAAACACATGGAATTTAATGCCACAATATATGACGTAGTCACGGATAATTTTATATTAGTAAAACTGATTATTCCACAATGTGAATATACAAAGCTAGTATATTCACCAAAGATAGTGTATACAAATGTCCTCTTTCATCAAATATGTAAGATAGACATCTGTTCTGTGTATTTAGAAGAAGATTGTTTAACATTTCATTTTGTTCATCCTTCAACTCCTCCAACAGTGATCTTCTAAGTAGAAAATTATTCTTTGTGAGGACGTTTCCTCATCTACATATTTTACATACTCTGTATGATTATAATATGATAAGTATGCAGCCCACTCTACTATAAATGTAGCTTCTGGCTCAAAGAGATTAGTCATAGGTACAGTTATACATAATATCATTGACAAAAATGAACTACAGGATGACAGAGGATCAAACAAACAGGATGACATCATTGTAGTACTTTGATCTGTCACGGACCTTCGTTACAACAGCTGCATCCTTTTACGGCCACTGATCACAATACCTTGCAGACCAGGAGCCAGAACAAGCTTTTGGTCATCTTTTCGACTGTCATCTGAAAGCAGTGTCTGTCGTCAATAAGTAGCTTTCATTTCTTTCGAACTCTGCCCATTTCTGCATTTCTGATTTGCTATAGTACTGTGCTATTGACACTATTGCACATCAGCCTGCTTGTGTCGCATAACAACTTCGCATGCACACACTCTAACTCAATCTGTGCTGGTGAACACTTGATTATCCCGCTAACTAGCTTAACTGCTACAATTCCTTCTCACAGTGCAGCCGATTCCAAACAAGCTGGCCAAGAGTCCAAACATAATCCCTAGTTAGGGATTTTTTATGTTGGGCTGGTTACAGTACATCTGTAATCGTCAGAAATTACTTACAAAATTGTTTACTTCCTTTTACCTGTCCCAGAATAGGAGTCGCAAAACCTTTGTTAGATTGGCATCGATTGTGTTACTGAGGCAGTAAACGACACACGTGTTGAAAGTTGTATAAAGTCTTTAGATTGAAGCAGATCATAATCAAATAAAATGGAATCAACGTCTGAAAGCACGCAGAATATACGTATTTTAAAAAGTTACGAAATAATAATTTATCAAATGTAACTTATTGTCATCGATTTTAATTAATTGAAAGCGTTAAAATACGATATGTTATTATGAAAAAGTTATGCTGTTCTGTGTTGTTCCGCTGTCAGACTTATTGTAAGTTAGAGTCAAATGTATGTTCGTCAATATGAAACAAAAAAATTCTGTCCGTAGTTGCCCCTGTTTGTTATTCAATCGTTTCAAAATGACGGACCCATTTTCCACACAGTTTGAGCTAGAGCTGCGGAATTTAGCACAAAGGTGTATTATCAAGAGTAGTTTAGGAAAATATTACATGTTGGAAAAGTCACCATCATGGATCCAAAATGACCGCCAAACCTATTGTTGTATAGAGTGCAGAGCCTAAACTGGTGGAGCTAGAAACACCAAATTAGATATGAACATACATGATCACCAGTAGGCTAAGAAAATATTACAAAATGTTTCAAAAGACGCCATCTTAGATTAAAAATAGCAGGGCAAAAAAATCAATTTTCCATACAGTTTCAGCTAGAGAAACGAAATTTGTCATACAGGTGTATCATCACGAGAAATTTAGGTAAATATGTTGAAAATGTCGCCATCTTGGAATCAAAATGGCCGCCCAAAATCCAATCAGGAATTATTTATTTTAAAAAACATCATATCTCATTAACAACAATTATCATTTAAATATAAGCTAAAATGTTAAAATGTAGTTAAGGGGGTTCAATTTTGCAACTCTTGACTTCAAATTCATAATCAGCGACCCAAAAATCCATGAGCACATAATATTCACCTTGATTGTAACATGATATACAGGCTGTTTCACGAGTAGGGGTTTTCAATAGGGAATGAAGGGGGTTCAATTCTGCAACTCTGACTTCAGATTCATAATCAGCGACCCCCAAAAAAACGAGTACAGATTTTGAGATAATTCACTTGCGTTTTTGACTTTTGGACAGTTTTTTGGAATCGGCTGCACTGTTCGTCTTGACGATAATGAGTGTCTTCTGCTGCTGAGTTACGTCGTGGACAACTCTCTTCTACACAGGGGAGTCTAGTTCATTAAATACAACAGAAACAAGATGATGCAGATTATTTCCAATTCGTTTGCAACACAGGTCGCTATACGTCTTTCTACCAGTATATCAATGATGCGAACACGTACTATACTGATTCACATAAAGGATGCTCACGTGCCAAAACGGGCTAACTATATTTTGAGTTTTCTACAGTACTAAATACATTTAGAGTCACAGTCACAAGATGTCTGGCCTGTTTTTACAATAATTGAGACCTTTGGATTTTAGGCTTATAATAGCTACTGTCTTACGTTATTTGGAGTTATTGAAACGTTAATTCTGGGCAAAAATACGAAGCAGTACAACTACATTTAAAAATTGACTTAATTCATTTTGGAATGTGACCCTCCATATGTTTTCGCCCCTGCTTACTCCAGTTTTCCAATATATTTCCACGATTCTTCAACCAATCAGCGAAATTATGATAGCAGCAGAACACACACATACAACAAGTGTTTACCGGATCCAACTATTTGCTAAAGTGTGTATGTAATTCTCATACGAGATAGTCCGGAGTACCTTTCAGTGTAAGAAGTCTTCATGTACTGTACACCGAGCCGCCGTAGCCCAGTGCTAGAGCGTTGACGTAGCATTCGGGAGGTCATGGATTCGATCCCAGCGACCGACCATCCTGACTGAGGTTTTTCCAAGGGGGTGTTCTCAGCCACACCAGGCAAATTCCGGGATGGCATTTTGGATATAGGCCCTGGCCGAATCCTTTCTTCTCCCCTATTCCGGCCTTAATCCTAGATGTCTAAATATCTTTAAAACTCATGTAGTGTACCCTCATACTGACACGATATCAGAAAAACGTCATTCGTGTTTACAACCTGAATATGTGTATGCTTAACTATATTGTACATGAAGTGCATAAATGTCTTAATGTTTCTTAATGGTGTATGATACCAAGTGATTCACTTGATGTTGTAAGAATAATTTAATCATGGCGGCCGTGTAAATCAGGAAGGAAAATAGGTATTATTCCATCGTTGTTGAGAAGGCAAAGGTCAAAAGGTCGTTGGAATGACTGACTGTGAGACGCCGTTAGGATGACATTATTAGAAGATATCTTCGAGAAGTAAGCGTTAGTGACGAAAACTGATTTGTCATTGCCGAGAATAGATTCCAATGGCAAACATTTGTTGCTGTGGAGATGAAATTACAAGTTCCTTAAGCCATAGTGTGAGTTAGGTAGTTACCCTGATAACAAACGTAGTCTGTTTCTCTTCAGAATTAGTAACTTGTATACAGAATTCTATATTGTGGTGAAGTTGTACATCAACAGAAGGTAAATAATTAATTAAAGAGTGGAAACATAGCCACCAAAATTCATAAAATAAATGTATTCTGGAATTGTATTGTTTTAATTAACCTTTTCATTAATAGCTATGAAAATGCACTGGTAACCAGTTTAGGGTATACCTCATCAAGAAATTATATTTCCATTTCATGTTACTTTCCTCCTCTCGACATTTAAGGAATGGAAATATCACTTAATTAATTGTTCAAAACTACGCATATTAATTTACACTCTGACGGACCACCATAGATTAAATTTACTTCTCTTAGTACCCTATTCCCATACTAACGCCATCTGAAATGCAACATTGAAATTTTGAAGAATTTTTTTTGTAAATTGAGACAATGTTCCAAAGTGCATGGCAGTGCTTTACTTCTGAATACAGAGAAAATCTGTTCAGAAAGATGTAACATTGAGGTTCCTCACCAACCTTTTATACAATTAGGTTACTATGTGAGTCAGTTTTCTTTAACTATCCTTCCTCAATAGTAATGTACAATTGTAGTCGACATTAGAGTGAACGTTAGAAAGAGATGCCCGGTTTTATTGACTTGAAGGTTCAGTAATGAGCTGGATATTTATATTAATGGTCTACTGATGATAATGATTTCGCACGGTGAACATGTTTTCGAGAAACGGAAGAAGTTGGTAGTTTGTCAGGCAATGTCTTAACGCGATCCCCACACTTGCCTGGTCAACTCAGTTGTAAGAGCATTGGTAAGTATAGAGATTAACATCAGCGTGTTAGACCAGTCGAAACAGTAACATTTGAATTGAATCTGTGAATGTGCTTATTCACGATAATGAACACATCACATTGCATGAAATTTGTGTAGAATTAAACATTAACCATGATTACTTTATATATTACAACTCTGCAAATTACGGGGTTCTGTGTCCTGTTAAAATGACGTCGTGCCCTAACTTTAATAATTGTCCTGGAGCAAGGCGAAGGTTACCCACGATGTCACAGCAACATTGGAGTGAATTCGAGAGATGATGTTTCAGAAAGAGAATGCAAATTCAGGGACAATACAATAGTTTAAAATATTTAATGGTAAGAGGCTCCTTATCAAAACCTTTCACATTACGGTGTTATGAGTTTTGTCAGTAGCTACAATAAATGTGTTTAAGACGAGGTGGTTACATTACAAAAGTGTACTAAGTGTATCAAGTATTAATAAATTGTTTTGTAAACATACTTAAATTCATTTTATTTATTGACTTCCTGTCGAAATATTTAAATGTCATTACACGATGGACATTACACGCTGTATGTAGAAGACAAATATGGATCCAAATCCATATTAGTAAAGATATAATTCTTATTCAACTGATTGAATTACTTTGTTCATCCTATGTACGTAGATGAGAAACTATGTGCAAGGGAAAGGAAGGGACTGACATTGCCATCTGCTGATCAGTAAACTAATCATATACATATTTCACGAGGTGAAAACGTATGTCAATACCTGTGACTAAGCTGAATAGATGTTCAAGAAGCCATGAAATTACAAAGCTAAAACAGACATCATCCGAAAGCAATGGATTAATCTATGTATGCAGATTTGAAATTCGATCACATTTATCGCCTACCGAAAGACAATTTTATAAACTAGAAATTGTGTTAGTAATGAATCAATGTTTATTCATCCCAGACGTTATCCACACTCAGTGCATAATTTCAAAAGAAGTCGTATTACGTCTCTTTCGACCAACAGAGGGATCAATGGACGCGTATGGCTCTAGAAACTACTTTTCCTTTATTCTTGTGCTTTTGAATATGATCTGTGTGGCAGCAGCTACATAATTATGTTATTATTCCGTGAACTATATCTTTTCTACGGACTCTAGCATAGATATGCACTAATCATTGATTAGCAGCAACTGTTACATGAATAACAGAATGTTAACATTTCTATATTGTGCATTAGTCGCAAAATTCAAAAATATACATTCGGATCAG
The DNA here is from genome assembly GCA_022664845.1 of Lepisma saccharinum. Classification (NCBI taxonomy): domain Eukaryota; kingdom Metazoa; phylum Arthropoda; class Insecta; order Zygentoma; family Lepismatidae; genus Lepisma; species Lepisma saccharinum. The sequence goes on along the minus strand of JAGDQP010000950.1, from coordinate 37,851 downwards.
CAATTTCCTGGTCTTCCAACCAATCCTAATGTACCTGGCAACTCGTCTGAAAATCAGCCATACGAAGAAGCCATCGAAATGAAGTCTGTTGATGGGCATGACTCTATCTCGGATGGTTTTCCTGACCATGACGCGGATATTGAATCTGATGATTGGATACCGCCCAATAAAAAGGCCAAAATTCGTAAAAAGACTGGGGCTGCAGCTTCTGTCTCAACACAGAATCGTTTTGAAACACTTAGTCAGAATGAAACTGGCGAAGATAATGATGATGAATACGAGTCACAAACTGAAAAGAGTAACAAACGTCACAAACCTCCACCATTATATATGTTTATGGTGTCACGAATAAATTTCAATTCTCACGTACTCTATCTGCTGTTTGTCACACGAGTCCACGTATTTCACATACAAAACAACATGTACGATTTCAAACTGTTTCATACTCCGATTATGATAAATTAATTGTATACTGTAAACAACAAAAATACCAATATGCAACTGAGCTACCGAAACAAGAGCGACCTCTTAAAGTTGTAATTAGGAAATTACCTGTTGATACACCAGCAAAAGATATTTTTGATGATCTTAAGGATCTCGAATTTCCAATTAGCGAAGTCACACAAATGTATGGTAGAGACAAAGATACACATGAAAAAATACCTTATCCACTCTTCCTTGCTACACTCCATAGAAGAGCGGATAACCACAAGATCTTCAATTTAGAATATCTTCTAAGTTATCGTGTGGCAGTTGAACCCTACAGAGCTCCTGAATTGCTCCAATGTTTTCGGTGCCAAAAGCTTGGGCACTCTATGAAAACATGTTTTTGTGACCCACAATGCGTCAAATGTGGAGCGGCCTACTTAACTAGTGAATGCCAAAAACCAAGAAACACACCTGCACTCTGTGTAAATTGCAAAGGTGATCACCCGGCCAACTACAGAGGCTGAAAAGTCCTAAAATATGCATTAGATCAGCGTAGAGCTAATAAAAATACAAAGACCACATCTCAAGAAAAGACCGCTACGAATCCAAAAAGCAAAGAAAACACAACTCAGGATAATTCAACAAAAACAACGCACAAATCGACTTATGCAAATACAGCAAATACAAATAACAGGAAAACACCTGGACCATCAACTACAAACAAAAAAGCAGCAGAAACTTCAAGGTGCCAGGGGACTAGTCCACTTCATGGTGCCAGGGGACTAGTTTACAACAATCAAGATAAAGCCGAAACCTTTGCCGATCAACTTCAAACGCAATTCAGCTTAAATCCAGAACCATACGATGAAGATACTATTCAGACTGTAAATCATTACCTACATACAACACAACTAAATCATCTTTTTGATCCAGCCACTTTAATTAAACCTCGAGAAGTCCAAAAAACAATCCGTCAAATAAGAGGTAGAAGTGCCAGTGGACCTGATAGAATTCCTGCCATGGCTTTGAAACGAATGCCTAGAAAAATGCTAGTCCTTTTGACTAGACTCTTTAACGCAATGATCAAACTAGGACATTACCCTCCACAATGGAAAACAGCAAAGGTTATTATGATACCCAAAACAGGAAAAGATCCGCTTGATCCACAAAACCACAGACCAATCAGTCTCTTACCTGTAATTAGCAATTTATTTGAACGTCTCCTCAAGACAAGACTCTTCAAAATTATTTTGGACAAAAATCTCTTCCCGCACCATCAATTTGGTTTCAGACCGCAATTCGACACTGTAGCTCAGCTAGTCCGAACTGTTGAACACATCACGCTCAATTTCAATCGCCGCAATCATACTTTTGGAGTCTTCCTGGACACATCAAAGGCCTTCGATAAAGTATGGCATGAAGGATTACTCTATAAATTGCATCAACAAGGATTCCCTCATCAGTATATACGTATCATCCAATCATACTTATCTCACAGGAATTTCTATGTGGCCCGTCACGGTAAAAGATCAAATACTTATCCAATAGAATCCGGAGTTCCACAAGGCTCAGTTTTAGCTCCCGTGTTGTATAACCTCTACACTGCAGATGTACCTACGCATCCACATACATTATTGGCAACTTTTGCAGATGACACGGCAATATTTGCTTCTTCACATCACATTCATTTTGCACTCCGTTATGCACAAGAGCACTTAAATAGTATGGAATCTTGGACAACCAAATGGCGACTGAAGGTAAATCCTGAAAAGACAAGTGTAGTCCATTTTACTAAGCGAAGACCTCAGCCTCCACATCAACTCACTCTGTTTGGAAATCAACTCACTTACAACCAAAGTGCCACTTACTTGGGAGTTGAACTCGACCGTCGTTTAAATTTTCATAGCCACATCAAGAATATTGCTCACAAGGCTACAAGACGCACTTGCGCCCTGTATCCTAATCTAAATAACAGAAATGGGCTCTCACTCAAAGCTCGTTTACACGTCTATCTCATGATGATACGCCCTCTGTTAACAAATGCTGCTCCAGCCTGGCAACACTCTGCAAAATCGATTAAATTGTTACTACAAAGAGTGCAAAACCGTGCGGCTCGCATGATCTCCGGTCATCCCAGAGACACCTCCATTGTTCAACTACATGAAGATTTGGAACTGACTCTTCTGAAAGATGTCATATCTGCACAGTGTCGATCATTCTGGATTAGAATGGCTCAGTCTCCACATGCCACCTTACAAAACATTGGCAGATCCTTACCTCCACGAAATACCCATAAAATGCCACACCCATTTTAAACAATTCATATACTACCTTTTTCTTGAAGTTTTTACCATCTTAGCCTGACTGCTCTGAACTAACATCTTGCTTCGTGACATAAAATTTTAAAAACTCAGAGTTGCGACAGTTGCACTCTGCCATGTCATATACTGTTTTTTCATCCCGCCAAAATTCACTTCATTTGGAAGTCATGGGCATCACAGCTCGACACTTCATACTCATATTTTAAAAATGCCATATTTTTCCTTTCTTCCTTCCAAATTCAATGTTCATTAGTCGTATTTGACTATAATACTACACATATTGTATTATTGGTCTCACGACTAAAAGCGCATGTTGAAGAACTGCATCCATTAGGTGTATGTCGCTTCGAAGGGACAGGAATCACCAACAGTTGCAATTCCCATCTAGTTTAAGGGATAACGTCACCCAACTATAACGGCCAATCTCTAATTCACGTCCACAGAATTAGAGTGCTTCTGTTATAGTTGTGAGACAGCGTTCAGTCATATGCGCGTAGCTCAGTAAGAACCACTATTCTCTATCCAAAACACCATGTAATGTTGTCGGGCCTTTCCAGGATAGGGTAACCAACACATGTAAAATCAAAGAGTTCAAATTCCCTTTTCTTAACAATGAAATCGAAAGCAATTTAACATACCGACAGGCTGATAGTCATCGCGGCATTACAAAAGTCAATGCTTAAAATTGTCGTCAATCTAAATAATCCAATGCCTAAGGCAATAATAAATGAGTGTGTCTTTGTCAATAAAAACCTAATGCTGAATTGAATTCATCTTGCTAAATTTAGAATACATCAGAGACAAGATCGACATCAGAAGTTAGACACAAGAAAATCTCATAAAAGCCACTTACATATTTGGAGACCACTATTGCTCGCAACTCGGAATCGGCTTGATACGGATTCTAGCAAGACTTCCAATCGACTGCCATATTCACTGGCTTAATTTTGCTCTACATCTCTGATCTGATTACGAAGCTTTTAGGAAATTTCCTCTCAATGTAATTCACCTTTCGCGTTGCTCAATTCTGGGTTTGTGAGTGCGAGTGTCCTCCGGTCATTGTATCTAACTTCGTGTTGTCGTCTGATTTCTTAATCCCGATCATTAACACGTATGACCGTGGCGTGATGTTCTTTTACCATGCCTTGGATTCCTGTCATTCCTATATTCAACAACTTCTTTAGAAGTACATCATAAAACAATCAACATGTATCGGTACTATCTTGAATAAAAGTATCTTACACCATAGATCGATCAATGGTCGATCACAATATTTACAAGGGGACCGTCAATGCGATCATGTCTTAAATTTAATCTAAATATTTTCTAGGAGAATCTACGTCCTATAGAGAGGTTTATATACAAACAAACTGCCCATATTGACTGCAAGGTACCGAGATATGGGCTGGAATATTGGTCGAAGTGTACAAAAAGTGCATCATGCAATCAACAGAAGTCTCTTCTGCTTCACTTTCGTGCTCGAATAACGACATTTAGCGTCATTTCCCACACCGCAGCACTTCTCGCCAGGGACGTAATTAGGGGGGCTCTGAACCCGACGATTTGTTTGGTAAAAATCCACATAATTTTGTCCATTATACAAACAAAAATTTTAGTTGTGGAACAGTCTTCTGTTAATCTTGAATTCTCATTTCGTGATATCTTGAGTGTACTTATACTGGAAGCAGCTGGTAAACATATTGTCTCAGTATAATTTTTTTGGCTGTATTCGTTCCACCGAGGATGACTGGTTGCTGAATATTGTTAACTTAGGACACCCTGATAACTTCATATCTTCTTCGGATAATAATGCCTATTAATGTCATTTATCCGAAACAGAATAAAATGATATGGTTAATCAATAATGAGCAATTGGATCGTTGCAATCATCGGGAGGAATAAAATTATTATCCGTTCACGATAAACTAATCCCTGGGTTTGATAACAGAACAAAGGAACAATATATTCTACACAGTTGCTTCATCTGCAGTTTCCATTCTTGAGAGGCCTACTTTCTTGCAACGAAAATTGAGTTACCCCAAATGTATAGCTTCTTTGCAAGAAAACAAAATTTTTCATAATATGTAGTTTAACATAATATTTCTATCCATATTTTTACTATGACTTTAAATAACTAATTAAATCAAAGAGATAGCAAGTCTTGCTTTTAACTGTAAATAAAGCAACCTTTCTTAACATACGATTATATGTCAACTTTAAAGTGTGTACTTATGTACATTCGGTTGCAATTGTTAACTTTTATTCGAAGGTACCATCTCGTTTTTAATTTATTTATGGTCTTTAGGAGACCTTCAGGCGGATCCGATTAAAATTATCGGTGTGTGGACAAGTGATTTAAACAAACTTCTTAATGTACACAACGGAAAACAAACATAGGTATTTAAAATCTATACAGCAAAACTGTGGATACCCGAACCTAGCGAGATCGAGGTCGAAATGTCGGTAAAGAAATTAAAAAATTTCAAGTCACCTAAAATAGACAATATTTCAACCGAATAAATTAATCAAGGAACTTCATAAATTGATAAGTACTATATGGAGAAAGGAGGAGCTTCCAAAGAAATGGAAAACCTCAATAACAGTTCCAGTTTATAGAAAAGGGGATAAATCGGACTTTAACAATTAACGCGAGATCCTAACATGTTCCAAAGTACTGAGTAACATCCTACTAACTCGCCTATGCGTATACGTAGATAAAATAATTGGAGACCCCAAATGTGAATTTAAAAGAAATAGATCCACGTTGGACCAGATTTTGCCCTTGAGACAAATCTTAGAGAAGAAATGGAAATACAATGGAACTGGTCACAAGTTATTTATTGACTTTAAGAAAGCATGTGACTCTATCAAAAGGGGAAAACTATACAATAACCTGGTACAATTAGGAATTCAAAAAAAATAAACTCGTTTAATTAATGAGGATGTGTCTCAGTGACTCCATAAGCAGAGTACGGATAGGTAATAATATGTCAGATAGTTTCGAGATTCGCACCGGATTGAAACAAGGTGATGCCTTGTCACCACTACTGTTCAACTTTGCGTTAGAATATACGATTCAGAAAATAAAAGAGGCAAAAAGGGACTAATATAGAATGATCTGAATCAACTGTTCGTATACACGGATGATGTAGATTTAATAAGGGACTATATAAATGCACTACAAAGTAACACCGATAGCTTAGTAAAAGCGTAAGATGACATATGTATACAGGTTAACATAGGTAAAACAAAATACGAGATGTCAAGCCGAAACAGAGGGAATAACGGAAATAGGTACATAACAATTAAGAAAGAGAACATAAAGAAAGTAAACAAATTTAAATACTTGGGAGCATATATAACAAGCACGAACGAGGTAACGGAAGAAATAAAAATTCGCTTAACATCGGACAACGCATGTTTCTACTCACAATCAATTCAAAAACTCCTAACCTTGCGATCAATATCAAGAAAGTTGAAATTAAAAATGTACAGAACGGTTATTTTGGCCCTAGCAGATGAACATAAATACTAGTGTTTGAAAATAATGTCCTTTAGAAGATATACGAGTCGAAACGGGACGAGATGACTAAGAAATGCAGGAGACTGCGTAATGAAGAACTTCACGGACTTTACGATTCACCCGGTGTTGTAAGAATAATAAAATTGCGACGACTAAAATGGGCAGGTCATGTAGCTTGGATGGGAGAGAAACGAAGATTATATTCCATTCGTCGTTGGTAAACCTAAGGGGAAGAGACCGTTAGGAAGATCCATACCGCGTTGGGAGGATAATATTAGAAGGGATCTTCGGGAAGTGTTTGTGACGAAAACTCGCTTGATCTTTCTCATGATAGAATAATATGGAGAGCATTTGTTACTACGGCGATGAACTTGGGAGTTCCGTAACCTATAGAGTAAGTAAATACGGCCTTTAGGCAACTTTGGCTCAGGCAGGGTATAATTTCGTGAACTAATAATGAAAGAGTGACTTTAAAAGCACAAATCGATAATATATGCATTCCTAATACAGGTTTAGCTGATACCATGAAATTGACAGTAATTTAGTTTAATTCTGAAATTATAATGATCCTTGTCGACAGTAAACAAGCAGCTTTGTTTACGCCTGTCAAACAAGCTACAATCGACTCAAAAAAGCGACATGATGAGCGTAAAGAATACTTTCCCTCTACTCCCACATTTCGGAGTTAAGTCTACTGCGATTGTTGTATCAATTAAAGCTAAACCTGTTACTGTGTAGTGTTAACTATATGCAGTTATCTGTCAATTACTGCTACAAAATAAAGTAACGCACTATTATTGTAGTGGAGAAAAATAGATGATCGAAAGTACGTGATATTTCTTTGAGAGTCAAAAGGAAAGAAAAATTGAAATGGCTTCAATAAAACAGAAATAGCGGTACTTCTGGAAGTACCTCCAACCGTTTTAAGAAGGGTAATAAAGACGTTTTCCTTGATGTATAAATTCTACTGTCTTGGATATTAGGCCTATACGGAGCAATGAAACTTAACAATAATAACACTCATATATTTTTATAACACTCCTGTTTCAAACTTGCCATCTCTCTGTTCTAATCGTGGTGTTCAGTCATAATCCACACATTTCAATTATAAAGTTTGATGAAGTTCAGTGTAATAAATAATGATTGTCTGAATGCCTATGTATGGGCAGATCGTAAATTGTAATTCGTTTATAACTCCTAGAGAAAATAGTCACAACACATACTGATATTATTTTATTTTTTTATGCACAAAAGATCAAGTTGTTGCGCAGTAGGAAATGAGGCCGCCGTAAATACACAGACACACTGCATTGTCCTTTCACTGTGGAGCCACAACACTTTTATTTGGAACATGCTTGAGGATAGAAGTGACGAAAACCTGTTTGCTTTCATTACTTTAAGGCGTCAAATTACTAGATTTCAGTGAAGGAAGTTTTATCAGGATAAATAAGAGCAATGGCGTGCAAAACTTTCTGGTGAAAATATCTACTTTAAAAGTAAACGTTTTGGGACGTTTTGTCATTGACAGGGTTTCAGGATCCGACAAATGTCTTCCTGGTATCCAGATAAATATGTATGATTAATAACATTTGTTTTCTATGAACTGAATAGGCAGCTGTGGCCTTAGCTTGTCACATGTCTGAAAAAAAAGTCCTTCGCCAATCACTTTTTCGAGTTAAGATAAGAAGACAGCGGCCTTTCTTTCAAACCATACCGACATTTACTTGTTAAAAATGGAGGAAACGTTGCAGAAACAAAGCAAAGGACTCGAACATGTCTCCTACTTAATGTCCATTTAAGTTAATCTGTTGTAACCACTAAACAACGGGAGCTGGGTCCTTTGAACAGTGTTTCATCAGAACTTCAATTGAGACAATTATTATCAAACTTGTTTATCAATGACCTTTAAAAGGAGTCCTTGATCACCGAAATATATTTTGATTTTTTTCGTTATCCTTTCATTATAAGGACAAAGAGGCCACTTTTTGCTGCACTATATTGCATTGTACTTTTTCTTTTAAAATTGTATAAAACTAAAACACAGTTACTCTTGGTTATGTTTATAGTAGCTTCTAAATACAAAGATCAACTTATGATACAGAAGTGGCAACACTGCATTGGCCGCTTAAGTGTTATGTTGCTACAGTTCAGGATTTATGTAGCACCACTATTGGCCGACTGATCTATGTGAAGAAGTGCAATAATGCTTCCCATAGTTATTCGCGCGCGAAGTAGATCTTAAAATCGCCTAATCTAAAATAAACTTGCAAATAATAATTTCTTTTTTTACCACTGAGTAAGAATCCACTGAGTAAGAATGGATGAGGATATCAGCAGACCGAGATATGTGGAAAGAAAAGGGGGAGGCCTTCATCCAGCAGTGGATAGAAAACGGCTGAATATGATGATGATGATGAAGAATCCACGATTATGAGAAAAAAATCTTCTAATTGAAACACAACGTTATTCATTTATAAGATAGTGTCCTGTTGCATAATTAACCATTGTAACAGAATTTGTAGCAGCTATTCATTTAACACTCCAAAAACCAAGACTTTGAAACCCCTTCTACTATATGCAACCAACTTGACGATAAAGTATGGCAAGTTGCCTATTACTTGCTTAATTCATGTTCTTACTGCGCATGAGACTCAAGCAATCGTGACGTGAATCTACAATGTTTATCCACAAGTTATTTTACAAGTGTATTGCCAAAGCCCCCTCCATCAACTTCCGCTTCCAATGCAAGCACACACCCACACACGAATAAGCCACCCGACGCTGTTAATACAGCACCGTTCATATCACACACAATTAGATATTTTATACGCACATTCTTGTGTTAATTTCTCGTCTTGATTTCTACGGGTAATATCGTACTTCTTGAAATGATTGTACGAAACATTAAGGTTGATTACTTGTCGTTTTCGGTACTGCATGATTTATCACGATTAATCGCCAGCCGGAACGGAGGTGATGAAGTCGCGCGTCAGCATTCATCGACATTTATTGTCAAATCTTCCGATCTAACTAACTTCAGTACGAGTGATCAGCAAAGGAGTTCGAAACCACGTTTCTCCCAAAATTGTTGATTCGATATCACACACGATATCGAATCACCACACCAAGGGTCTAGAATCTCGGATCAGGGCACTGAAGAAGCGAACAGGCTCGAGTCTGCTGCTAAATATACTGACTAAAACTTTCCAATGCTTTCCCTCAGTTTTACCAGACCAAAGGTGGTAAATGGTCTAGACCAAGGTTCGACAAACCGTTGATCGCGAGCTACCAGTAACTCGCGCAAAGTTAACTACGCTTTCTGACCAGCTAGTAAAGGTTATCAAATAACTTTAATTCTATTTTTGTTAGGTCAACACACATTTCCATATTTGGAGAGTAGCTCTTTGATCGGGAAGTTGGTCGACCTCTGGCCTAGACAAATTCCCTAGTCGCAACATTTCTAATTCTTAGCTCGATGAAAGCTCATCCATTCAATCTATCAATCGTACTAAATTTTATGTAAACAACAGTGGACACCAGTGAAGAAAGAAAAGGAATTGCACTGCTTGTAAATTATGCTGTAATTAATGATCCGAAAAGTTCTCATAATGCAATGATGAAATTTTGCTTTTCACACACTACTTGTACACTTGGTTATCACATTATTGACACATTTTATATATTTGGGATTACATACACATTCTGATCCTTAAATAAGAACACTTAATATTCGGGGATTGAATGTTTAATTTCTCATTAATGTTCCAATATACGAATTATCAGGATTGGTTGAAACGTAAGCAATTGAGTATCATTATTCACACTTAAATCATTAATCTTAAGAACCTCAACGTACCTTGAGAAGTACTTGTTTTATCCTTTGGCTTCCCTTACGATGTCCTGGATTCGATCCAGGTGGGTCACTGGAATCTTTCCCGATTCAGGTTCAGGTCCTTGGTGTTCTTTTTTTTTTAAAAAAAAATATAACATGATGTTTATCTCTTTATCGATTATATAAGGACTTCTACTGACCGCATATAACAAACGAACGATACGGGACTCTAGCCTGCGAGCCTCTTTAATGAACGATGAACTGACAAAGTTTTTAACCGATATTCACGAACCGAACTGATGTACTTTAGCTTCTTGTTCTTATTCAAAGTTCGACTCAGGACCGACCCGTTTCTTACCAACACTCTATCTCACTGCTAAACAATGACTCGGTTCTTGATTGAAAATGAGGGTTCCTTTTATTCTTCCTCAGGTCCGGCTTTCAAGGTTGACCCCATGACTCCCTTCAGTTGCCCAACTCCATCGGTTGTCTTAATCAGATTGGTTATTTTCTCAAGAGATCGATATGAGCACACACCTGGGTGAAAATCTGCATTATGACTTCTGACATTTGAAACCTGGTATCTGTTACTCAACTAATTATACGCTTTCCCGGATCTTCTCACATGAAACGAATAGATGGATAATATTTCTTTTGTGTAACTGACGCTATATACATATCAAATACCTGAGACTTTAGAGATCACATGTTTGTACGAAATTCCTGATTTTCTCTTATGAATTATATAGATGGCTAATATTAATTTGTATAACGCTATGAAACATATCGTATACTTGAGCGTTTGGAGTTCACATGATTGTGTGTAATTTTGTCTTTGATTGACTCATTTTCCTCTTCTCTTTTCACTCGTGTTGATGAACGAGATCTGAATGAAGTCCTTATTCCCTTTGTTTTACTGGTAATTTGATTCGGATTTTAAATTTTAATAATGTTTTTAATTTCCACTCCTAGTTTACCTTAATTCCGATATATCAAATTTGCTTAACAATAACTATTTGGCTAATTGTGGATGAATTCGCGTTGTTTGAAGTGAAGTAGAGGAACCAAAAATATAAGTAGTGATACACAAAAATAATATATCAATTCAGTTACAGAACTGCCTGTACATTTTATCTCGACGACAGCAATGATTTTAAAAATAATAATCTGTCATCAACACAAATATGGGAGAATTGAAATTTCTACAGGGAATTCTTTTTAGTACAAACAGACTGTTTAGAACACGACATGTATTTCCTCATTTAATTTTCTTTGATCCCACTCGGAGGCATAGTTGTGTTGTTAACATTTTAATTTCGTTTTGAGGTGTTAAAATTATTATAATGTCCATTGATGCCTTAGCTGCCATTCACTATATTAATAATAATTATTACTTTATTATGAGATTTAGATACTTCAGTAGTAAGTGGGTTGGCAACCCTGAAGCATTATACCAATCAAGACACTTCAGGCAGCTCTAAGCTAGTCTAACCAATACCTTTCCGACAAGACCTCAACCACCTCTCCAGCTATTGTGGTACTTCAGATTTAATGTTTGGCATGGACTGACAGACAGAATGTGCATGATTTTAAAGTTCCTTTTTCTATAGTTTCGCTATCAAGGGACCTAAAATAACTATCAATACTTCTAACACAATAATTAACAACATTTCTTTCACAACAACATATCCAGAGAATATATTTGAACACTCCCAGAAAGTATTCATAATCTTTCTCGAAGTTTGAGGATGGGTTCAATGCATAATTACTGGATCTTAAGAATATTTTGGATGTTTCAATCTCTGAGGAAAATGCTTTCCCGGTTACTCTTCTGAAAAGCATACTAATCAGCAAGCATACATAAGTAAGCATCTATACACCGTTCGTTTCGGTGATGTAAACTCTGAATGTAATATAGCTATCGTTTATTTAAGTGTGGAAACTATAATTTAAGATTCGCCAAACCAAACAACCGTACGATCAAAAGAAATATATAAATTTACAAAATTTATTTCAAAAAGAATCAATTAACTTAAAAATACGTGTGAAACGCTATGAACTCATACCAGAATCAAAGAACAACTGCGCGAATGTATCTAAATTTTGGATATCTACAAATGAGCAGGACATATCATGGTGATACAGACCTCGGAAGATAAGTGCATCATAGGCTTACAACACCTTATATTGTCTCAGATACAGTTCAAATTTACGGGATATTACCTTACCATAGTTATTTGTTCATTTTTTCTTTCCTCGTTCACAGTCTATTATGGAAATTACTCCAATGACGACTTCCAACCAAATACTATCTGGCGAACGTGAATCTGTGGTCGAACCACAAGACGAATGAACTTTTTTTTTAAATCAAACTCCAGTAAATATTGGGGAAAGTTTGAAACTCATCACTCCTTCTGAAGTTGGAGAAAATATAATCCACTTCACAGCGAAACCCAGCGTTTAACCCACAACTAAATTCTATCAACAGAGAAAATTCCCTGCTCTCGGAAAGAATGTGTAAAAAAAATTTACACCTTGTCAAAAAGCCTTTCACTGCAATCTACTTGAAAGGAAAAGTATACAACTCGACACGCTTGGAAGGAAACTGTCTCCGGTGGGACACGAAAATCAGCATGAAACTTTCATAGTGTATTGATGATGTGTTCGAATGAACTTTCTTATTGTATAACGTTTCGGACTTTAGTGGAATACAAGTTAAAGGACTTCAAAGTTTTCGAGATTTTGTTCTGAAAGCCTGAAAAGAACGCAACACTTCATACATATTTGTAGAAAATATCCATTTCCCGCTTTACTTCTTTATAAAAAGTTATGCTGAAGATAATTTAAATGTTAAATTAAAGTTATTGATGAAGTTGACGTGTTAATTAATTCCTCTGAGCCCTGCCAAATGCGAATATTATATAAATACAGAGTGACCCAAAGGAAACTTCCAATGCTGTTAATTTCGTAATCAATTGATTTCCAGCAGGAATCCCGAAACACGCCACTTTTAATTTAAAGAGGGAATGTGCTATCATGGTTAAGCATTGCATGCTGTCCCATTTTATTGTGATCTAGTGGCAAAAAGTAACATTTTCTTAAAGGACAACATGGATCAAGTGACACATCATGTCAATGCGAATTTCTCGTGAGAGACAATGATGCACCCGCAGTTTTTCTCCATTGTATGATGGGTGTTGGAGGTCTCTTATAACGTTTGCTATAGTAAATTGTATACCTTACTTACAAATTGTATGTATTTATGTCCTTTCTTACATTTTGTAGTATTCAAGTGTAGCCATTGTGATATATTGCTGAGAATAATTCAAGTTACGATAAGCATTTTTTCCCCAAAGAGATTAAGAACATTATAATGTTTGTCTGTTTACTAGGTTTTGATTCAAGGAAATTGAATGTCTTGCATAGTGCTGCAACTTTTCGAATATTCGAATTTCAAATGCTTTGTAATACCAGAAACCAATGCATATTATTCGAATTTCGTTATTTTCAATCGTATATTATTATGTACTCGAGCATAGGAAAATTCGAAAAATGTTGGCAGCATTAGTCCTGCAGCTAGATCGCAGATTAAATTGAATTAGTTTAATTTCCCTTTTATGGGTTACTGCGGTAATTTCCACTGTCACTCGCCTGAGAGATGGAGTCCCTTGGAGATATCTCTTCCGTCAGTAAGGCTGGGAAGTTAGCGAGTCTTGCTTTAGTTATGGTACCAGCTCAACATTCGTCTCGTGAAATTGATAGATACTCTGAAAATTTTCTGGCATGATGTTTGGCAACGGGGTTTGAACCCACGTGCTTGCTCTTCCCAATGCACAATCTTGATATTACATAGGCGACATCAACGAATTCAGGGGTTGGGTGCTATTGGATCACAAAAGATGAGATAGCACGTTTAAATTTGTCACAGTGATGTTCCCAAGATTTCTTTTATACCAACGATGGTAGAGCGCTCATAACGTAAAATATTACCTCACGTACCAAGTTTCACTTTATAATATCTGAGAGTTCCAAACGCGATTTCCCGCAAAGTTTTCAAAGAAACTAGTAAATGATCACATGCTTTTGCAAATAGAACCTACAAACCATTGACATGATGTGTTACTTTACCCATGTTGTTATTTAAGAACATTCCATTTTTGCCAATAGGGTAACAATAAAATGCACTGAGAGAAATTTCTAGACTTTTTTCCAACACTATTACAATCTAGACGTTGTGACATTACGGAGAATGTTAAATTATAAGGTCAGTTTACGTACATTTTGTCATTATTCTGGACAAATTGTACGTATTTCGAGTCTTTGGCCTCGTGAGCTTTGCCACATGAAATTGTACGTATTTCTAGCCTTTTTTCTATGCCACATGAACTTTTAACATGATATGTAATGGTCTCCCTTCATTACTACTGTTAATATCAGTGACTTCATTACTTTTATCCAGAATAGTAAGGACAAAATGTACGTAAACTGACCATATAATTTAACATTCTCCGTAATTTCACAACGTCTAGACGTGACCATATAATTTAACATTCTCCGTACTGTCACAAGGTCTAGATTGTAATAGTGTTGCAAAAAAGTCTAGAAATTTCTCTCAATGTGGGACAGCATACAATACTTTACCATGATGATGTCATGGTCAAGCGGCTTGTTTCGGGATTCGTTTTGGAAATCAATTCTTTACGAAATTGGAAGTATCCTTTAGATCACTCTGTATTTATATAATATTCGCATTTGGCAGGGATCATAGGAATAAATTAACACGTCAACTTCACCGATTACATTAATCAAACATTTAAATTATCTTGAGCGCAAACTTTTATATAAAAGTGGACGGGAAATGCATAACTTCAACATATGTATGAAGTGTTGCCTACTTTTCAGGCATTCAGAATAATATCTCGAAAACTTTGAAGTCCTGTAACTTGTTTTCAATTAAACTCCGAAACGTACGACAATTACAATGTTCATTTGAACATATCATCAATGCATTGTGGAAGTTTCTTGCTGATTTTCGTTTCCCACCGGAGAGGTTTCTTGTTACACTAGTGTGTCGGAATTAAAATGTTAACTGGGTGATTAAAACATCGCATTTGAAGTTTGGTAAAAATCTTTAATTTGAATTGTTTCGTTACTGTCTTTCGACATCGTTGATTCAGGCTTGATTTAGGGGAGAAGATACTGGAAAGAAGTCAGCCAGGACCTAATTTAAAGGTGACATCTTTCTGGTGTGATTGAGAAAAAGGAACTCAATGAGGATGTACAGCTGTTGGGAGAGTTCCCAGGACCGTTCAATTGCTAAAACAACGCTGTACCAACTGAGCTACACCTCTACAAACTGATGGTTGAAAATGATGTTCAAAAAGTTCACTTTTTACAGTGTATGGTACGAAGTCTTGAAGTTCAGGGAACGATGAAAGAAACTTTGATGTCTTTGGAATGTGAACGTGATAAAGAATGGCGAAAGGACACTGGATAAGAAACAGAGCAAGCAGAGCTGAAACATTTGTACCAAATATGATAAGAAAACAAATAGGAGAAGACGAAGAAGAAAATAATGAAACTCGTTAGCACGTTGTTCAGGTTGAACTTGTATATTGGAAGATACAATGAAAGGAGAAGTGCTTTCATCCAAGAGCGTCGCAACCTGACGAATAACGTGCATTGGAGACCATTCTTCTGGGGAAAAGGAGGAAGAAAATTTTGCCGAGTACATTAGGTATCATCCCGACATTCATCTACTGAAAGTAATGAAACACTTTGAAATATTTGTCATTATTGCTGGTAGCAGATTTAAAGCTGACTACTTCACTAATAACAATTTAAAGTGAGTGACCATAACCACAAGGTAAACCACAGAACCGGATATCTTTCAATTTCATTAATATCACAGACCTTACTTTGCTGAACGATCTACGAGAGGCAGGTAAAATGAAAAAAAAAATAACTGATTTTCTTCTGAATTACGATTCTTGTTGGTCTCTTGGGTAACTGCGTTCTCAATCTTATTGTTTCTATCCCTCTTGAGGAAAGAGAAGGAGCTACTTCAAATTGAATTTTCGAATGGATTTCCTTACATGCTGCATTGAAAACGCAAAACGAACTGGATAGGAGAACAAGAAACGAGGTAGCATTGAAGAATGTCTTTTCATTAAAGAAACTCGGTGTCTAGTGAGTCAAGATGCACATTGCAATTACTCTATTTATTTATTTTTATTTATTTATTTATTTATTTCGTCTTATTTATTATAGCGGAGTTAAGGTCACAAAACCTTTTCTTCCACTCAACCATAAATATACATATCACATGCTTTTTTAGTACAAATAATATAATCATAACACATAGCAGAAGCAATAAACCTAGTACATCACAGCTACAACACAAATAAACACACACACACACACTTCTATATATATCGTAGTTCTCTACTATATAATATCATTGTAATATAATAGTAATAGGAGGAAAGAAAAAAAGAGGTAGTTCTAATGTTGTATATAAAATCCTGAAGTAAACCTTGTTCAATTCATTGCCTGGTGGGGCATCTAATTATTAAACAGTGTCTCAACACTTTTCCGGTGATTCCATGTTCCTGATCGAGTGAGGAAGACTGTTCCAAAGATTACAAGAGGAGACTGTGAAAGATTTAGCGAAAAAGTTTGATTTATGCCGCGGAATTGAAAGAAGGGTAGTTTTGCGAGATCTTGCGTTAAATTTATGAAAATCGCATAATTGCTGCAAGCGTGAGAAAAGATAGACAGGATCATTGTTTTTGAGCACTTTGTATAGGAGCATAAGTTTGTGGGACTTACGGTGTTCATGTAAGCAGAGCCGTCCTAATTTATTAAAGTAAGGCGAAGGATGATCAAAGTATCTTAGGTCAAAGATAAAACGAACGCAAGCATTTTGGACATGTTGCAGTCGTCTAGCTAGCTCATTCGTAAGGACAGAGTAAACTACATCCCCATAGTCCAGTGTGATAGTACCAACATCCTAGATAGAGATGTTCGAACCGGCATTGGTAATAGTATTTTTATGCGACGTAATGAATACAAAGATTCAAAAGCTTTGCTACTTATGTGGTTAACATGATCTATCCAGGATAAGTTATGATCCAGTATTAAACGAAGATCTTTGACTTTGCGCTGGAACAATATTGGGGTGTTATCTATTATTAGGGGGGGGTAACGTTTCATAGTCAATATTCCCACGGATATGCTTAGAAGCTAAGAGCGTAGTTTGAGATTTTCTTGGGTTGATGCTCATGCCATGTCTTAGTGACCATCTCCCTAAACTATCTAAATCATGGTTCACTTTATTTATTGCTTGATGCAACTCCGATGGCGAGGTTGAGAGGTAAATTTGAAGGTAATCGGCATAGAGATGATAACGGCAGTACGTTAAGGCATCAGACATGTCATTGATGTAGAGAGCAAACAAAAGAGAACCTATCACACCTTGAGGAACACCGCATGAGACTGGGGTTACAGAGCAGGATTTATTATGAGACATAACAAATTGTTCACGATTAACCAGGTAGGAGCGAATCCACGATACGGCTGATTCAGTAAAGTTAAAGGAAGCTTTCAGTTTAGCTATCAGTATATCGTGGTCGACAGATTGAAAAGCTTTGCTATAATCCAACGAAAATCTTCTGTTGGATTATAATATACTCGAAAATCTAAGTATTAAACTAGGTCCAAAACCAGAGCCATTAAACCGTGTAGGAATTTCCTGATCTTGAATGTTTACGTCCGATTTTTTGAATAGCTGGTCAGGTTTCAAAACATCAACATTGTTTCTATATTAGTTGTTAAACGAGCCATATAACGTGAGACCAAAGGAAACCATCAGCCCATTTCTTATTACGCACAATATTTTGTCTTGGTTCTATTAAAAGCACTTCTGTACATAAACAGAAAACAATGCATGAAACTGAATTATATATAATATTGAGTTAATTATTTGATTCACTGTAATACATAGTGCTGTTACCGCCCATACACTTCATTTTATCTTATTTGATCCACTCCAGAAACCAAGGGTTACAAGTGATATGGACGAATAAAAAAAGGTTAGAGGTAATTGTTTATTTATAACCCGAAATATGTGCGACACAAAATTGTCATATTTTCTACATGGACACATTAAGGTTTAAGATTTCTTCGTACAAAATATTAGTTTTCTATCACATATATTTCAAGTTACATATAAAAAAATACCTCGATTTTTTTTACTTTTCAACTAACCACTTCTATCCCTTGGCTTCTTGTTTTCTACTTTATTTTGGCTTGCACAGAATATTAAAGTAACTTAGCGTTTGAACTTGTCTATTGATGTATCCTGTTTAATTAAGCACTAATGTCATATTTTTCAAGTAACTACGGGGCAACTAGGATATGTGATTTGAAACTTTTAACAGCAAGCCCATGCAAATTTTGTTCTGAAGGCTGATTCTCAGGACAGGATGTGTGTGTACTGTGCTCTTTCCATACCGAAACTGAGTTGTTATTATTTATTACAAATAGCACGGATACTGCAATCGCATTTTACATAGTTCATTTAACAAAATTAATATACGATTTGAAAATAAGGTTTTGAGAAAGATATATGGGCCGAAACGGGACGAGATGACTGGAGAGTGGAGGAGACTGCATAATGAAGAACTCAACGGACTGTACGATTCACCAGATGTTGTAAAAATAATGAAATCGAGGCGACTAAGGTGGGCAGGGCATGTAGCTCGGATGGGGGAAAAACGAAGATTATATTCTATCCTGGTTGGAAGGCCCGATGGAAAGAGGCCATTGGGAAGACCGAGACGTCGTTGGGAGGACAATATTAGAAGAGATCTTCGAGAAGTAGGTGTTCGTGATAAAAACTGGCTTGATACTGCCCAGGATAGAATCCAATGGCGAACGTTTGTTACTGCGGCGATGAACTTGCGAGTTCCATAAGCCATAGAGTTAGTTAGTTAGTTAATATACGACCATAAAATAATTAATAACAATCAAGCAAGACAATTATATTTTACTCCAGATTCTTATAACATTCAGTTATGAACTGTCTTTGAGGACTGTGTACCGATACGCTCTTCGGGCTTTGTAATCACCTATCCTCTTCGGGTAATAATTTCGAAACAATTCGCCTGTCTTAAAAGACAAAGCATAGTCTCAGTTGTGTTGTACTGTAGAATAGTATGCAGTTGTAGTCCATGTTTGCTCCTACATACAAAAGTGAAGAGTACAGAGAAAAAAGGGGTGTCGAGTTTTTAGTTTGCACTTGTAACAAGTTCTATAGTATAGAAGTTTCAATACAAAAACGAAAAAAATCAACAAATTGTAGTAGTTTTTAGAATATTAAATACATGGAAGTAAATGGTGAACTTAGATTTTAAAATGCGTTCGACTAGAAATCACTTTTCATGGATATCCCCCATTTTCTCCTGTACTCTTTAATTGTGGACCAACCATATTCTCACTATATGAGACAGTGAATTTGGGACTCAATTTCTAGGGTGACACGCTAGGCTCACGGCCTATGAAAATACAGTCTAGTAATTTTTGAAAATTAAAAATTACGTACTTCGCATTTTGTACAGAGCAGAATGTTAAATGATTTGTTCATGCACACGATCGGTGAACATTTACGTGTAAGTGAGACTTTGTCTTTAATGTCGTTATGGTTGAAATTAATGTTGGAAACTTACCCATCTATTAAAGGTACTTCTCGTAGTATTCTCCTGACTGTGTCCATTCTGTCCTCCACTGAGCGCCCAAAACGAGACCGCAGGCCTAATGGCATTCCCAAATGAAGGTCAATGTTCAAAACCACGACAAGAAATAGGAGCAGCTCTAGATAACATGTCAAGTCCATATCCCGCCCTAGAAAAGAAAAGAAAAGAAAATCTTTAGTAATGAGAAGAAAAGGGGTGTTTAATTTTATGAATTTATTTAGTAAGTCTACATGACATGTAAAAAAAATACAGCGATTTTATATTCAAATAGCTTGTAATAATTAAATTGTCATAGGACATATAATGGCTTATCCTTGTGTAGAGATGGGATATCGTAGCTTCTAAGATAAAAAAGGTGTATGACGAGCCGAGAAGCCAAGGGACACAAGTGACCTTGACGAATAAAAAAAGTTCGAGGTAATCTTTTATATATAACCCGAAATGTGTGTGACACAAAACTGTCATATTTTCTACAAAGAATCCTTGGACCTTATTGTATCTATGTGCTAAATATCACAATTGTGTGTCACATATATTTTAGGGTTATATATAATAGATTACCTCAAACTTTTTTATTCGTCAAGGTCACTTATGTCCCTTGGCTTCTGGAGTCAACGTATACCTTTAATTTTACTAAGTACTTAAGGCATGGACAAAAGAACTTATGCCATTTCCAGTTGTATCCAAGTGAATTACTTTCTAAAACATAAGCGTTCCAACACACAGTTGCATAATATCGTAAAATTGCAGATGCAAGGAACGACTGAAAGAAATAAGAATTTATGTCTGCACTCTTTCACCTTTAAACCTTAGATATATTAAAAATATTGTTCATATCCTGTTCATTCGCTTTCCTTTATCATTTTCAATAAATGTGAACCATAAAAGTTTTATCTATGTGATGTCTGACCAGATTGCTACAGTGTTGCTCGACGGGTCATATTAATTAATTTGTATCGAAAGGAAAAGGTAAACATTATTCCTAAATATCGATATTTATGATTATTCTAAATATCTTTAGTAACTCTATATTTTTCATTATGTGCTGAGTGGTGGGTTGTTGCTAGATGTTTAGACAATTATAATCATACTTTTTTCTTGAGCCACCATCTTTACTCAGAACAATCGATGTAAGGATAACCATGTACAGATTCATTCAAAACGTATTACACTGGATGAACATGAAACTTTTAATTGTTATATTTCTTAACGAAATTAACCAGATATCTTCATTTCAAAAATGACCGTGAAAGATTCCAGTCATTATTTGGACAGAACACCGATAAGTAAACGTTCTTTCCTAACAATCGGGGATCTAGAGATGGTATATATGTTCTGAAAGTACACAACCAGAATAGCGCCAACCCGGCGTTAGGTCAACGATTCGAGGGTCCCGGGTTCGAGTCCCGGCAGGGACGTAGGTGTCTTTTAACTCGAATGTGGCGGGCCGAAGTCAACAGTTCTAGATTGGACCATATAAAATAAAGTTTTATAACCAGAATAGTACAAATGTGGAATCCTATCGGTAGACGGCAAAGGGTATAGAAGTTATGAGGGTTTAAAGGTAATAGCGTAGTCTGTGGAAAAACATATATTTGCCACATACAAGCAACTTCTATTGATTAAAGCCTTTCAAATAAGCATACGTAATTTATCACACACCCAGAAACACATTATCGAATCAGACTACCAAAAAAGGTTTTATTTCAACTTGAAATAGGGCATTTTATGGGAAATAATTTCACACGCTAAACACTCACAATGTTTTTGGATTAACAGTCAATGTGTAGATCCGAAAGGATAGCATGAGTCACACAAACACACTGTTTGCAGTGTATACACTTAACAAAAGCTAATTTGTCACACTTGAAAAACTGATCGTCGACGATGGAGTCAAAGCAGAAGTCATGTGCAGAAATCCACGTTCCAGGTTTATCATCAAGGTATCCAGCCTTATAAAAAGCAAGTCTGATCATGTTTCTGAATCGTGGTGTCGAGAACTGGAACAAGGTGAATGATTGAACCTTCAGAAACTTGTGTCAATGCCAGATTTTCTTTTTATAAGGCTGGATACCTTGATGATGACCCTGGAACGTGGATTTCTCCACATGACTTCCACTTTGACTCCATCGTCGACGACAAGTTCTTCAAGTGTGACAAATTAGCTTTTGTTCAGTGTACACACTGCGAGCAGTGTGTTCGTGTGACTCATGCTAAAGGATCTACACATTAACTGTTAATCCAAAAATATTGTGAGTGTTTTACGTGTGAACTGATTTTCCATACAATTTCCTGTTTCAAGTTGAGACGAAACATTTTTGGAGTCTGTTTTATAATATATCTGGTGTAGTAAAAAGTAATCCATTATTTTTGCATGACATTGAAGGCTTGACTTACCATAGTTAGAATGATCCGATTTAGGTCACATACAGATGCTTATCAGAATAATGGAAACACCTGAACGAAAGTGCATCTTACCAGATTAATATGGTGTCGGGCCACCTTTCGCCTTCAGAACAGCCTTGATGCGACGTGGGATGGAGGCATAGAGGTCGTGAATGGTAGCAAGTGGAATATTACACCATTCCTCGTGCAGGGCTTCGGCCAGTTTTGTGAGAGAGAGGATGGAGGTGGAAATCGTCGCCGGAGTCGTGTTTCCAAGATGGACCACAGATGTTCAATTATGTTGAGATCTGGGGATTGGGCGGGCCAGGGGAGGTGTTGAACTTCATCCCGATGTTCCTCAAACCACGCTGCAACAACTCCAGCTGTGTGAATGGGTGCATTATCATCCTGGAATATGGCGTCATTGTCCGGGAACAACATCCGGACCATAGGATGCAAGTGGTCTCCTAAAATTGCGACATAATCGTTGGCAGTGATGCGTCCGCGAAGTGTGACCACAGGACCCAATGAAAACCATGATATTGCGGCCCACAGCATCACCGTGCCGCCGCCATGTTTCACAGTTGGGCGGAGACACTGCAGATCATACGCTTCTTTGGGCGTTCTCCACACATAAACATGGCCCGTGGTTTGGAATAGGGTGAATGGTGACTCATCCGACCATACCACACGTTTCCAGTCGTCAACGGTCCAAGTTGCATGGTCGCGGCACCATTTGCGGCGTGCTAAAGTGTTCTGGTCCCTTCCCTGATGAGAGGTTTGGCTCGTGCAACACGACCCCGTAAGTTCATGTCATGTAATTCGCGGCGGACTGTGATTGTCGAAACAGGTTGGAGGAGGTGCTGATTGAGTTCCTCCGTCACTTGCGCCGCAGTGGCACGACGGTCCCGCGAGACAATGCGCTTTAATACCCGGCGTGCCCTGTCGCTGATGCTTTTCTTCCGCCCACTGTTCCGCTTCCCCGATCTGGTTTTCCCTTGTGTTGTGTAGGCCGTCATCACCTTCGACACTGTCCCTGGCGACACACCTAACACACTAGCCACTGCCGCCACACTCACTCCACATAACAGCGCATCAACAATTTGCCCTCTTTGAAACTCTGAGAGGTCTCCCATTTTACACTACCTCCGTCTGCTGCAGCCACTGCACACTCCTGTTCCACGACGCCTGACGTAGTATGGAGACCGACCTAACACACCACCACCAGCAGTCCGGCGCTGCGGTCGCCACGACACCACTGCCAACCCATACATCTGACGTGTTGCCAACTACAGGTTTTTCCATTATTCTGATAAGCATCTGTATGTGCCGTTTTGTTCGATAACGTGTTGCCATTTGGAAGGTAATATCATGATGCCTCTCTCATAGAAGCCCTTGTCCCTATTGGCAAAAAATTGAGACAGTCGATTTTCACAAGCCTCTCTTGAAGCGAATTTTTCACCAGCAAACGTGTTCGCCATGGACAGGAACAGATGGTAATCACTCGGTGCCAAGTCCGGACTATAAGGTGGATGCATAAGAACCTCCCAACCAAGCTCCCGAAGCTTCTGGCGAGTCACTATCGATGTGTGTGGCCTGGCGTTGTCCTGGTGGAACACAATGCCTCTCCTATTGGCCAAAGCTGGGCGCTTCTGGGGATTGCTGCCTTCAGACGGTCCAATTGTTGACAGTATAGTTCCGAGTTAAGAGTTTGGCCGTAGGGGAGCAGCTCATAGTAGATAATTCCCTGCCAATCCCACCAAACACACAGCAAAACCTTCCTGGCCGTCAATCCTGGCTTGGGCACCGTTTGCGCCGGCGCACCGCGTTTCGACCACGACCGTTTTCGCGTGACGTTGTCGTAAGTGATCCACTTTTCATCACCAGTCACTAACCGCTTCAGAAATGGGTCGCTTTTGTTGCGATTCAGCAGGATTCGCAGATGGAAATTCGGTCCATGAGGTTTTTTTGCGTTAACTCGTGTGGCACCCATACATCAAGCTTCTTTGTGTATCCAGCCTTATGCAAATGGTTCCACACGTTTTTTTGTGCAATGTTTAGCTCTTGGGCAATCGAAACAGTGCTTACATGACGGTCGGACGCGATTTTATCGACATTTTCGACACGTGGCCTTCCAGTGCGTGGTACATATTTGACGTCAAAATTACCGGCACGGAATCGACGAAACCAAAATTGGGCGTGATTGGCTGTTACAGTATCAGGACCATAAACACTACTCACATTTGCAGCCGCCTGGCTTGCGTTTTCGCCTTTATCGAAGAAAAACTGTAAAATATAGCGTATTTTCTCTTTGCTATTGTCCATTTTGACGCGCGCTCACACAACACTGAGTCAACTCATCATAACTATCTGAACAGTGTTTGTAGTACGCAATCTCATCGTTTGAACGCCATCTCGTTGAACCAGATCGGACGTATACAACGCGAGATACAGATCACTGAAGCCATCTATTCGCAAAATAATGGATTACTTTTTACTACACCAGATATATAAGCGATAATGCGTTTTGGGTGTGTGATAAATTACGTATGCTTGTTTAAAAAGGCTTCAATCGATAGAAGTTGTTTGTATATGGCAAATATATGTTTTTCCACAGCCTACACCTGTGTTATGTTACCTTTAAACCCTCATAACTTCTATACTCTTTGCCGTCTGCCGCTAGGATTCCACATTTCTGGCTGTGTACTTTCAGAACATATATACCATGTCTAGATCCCCGACTGATAGGAAAGAACGTTTACTTGTGAGTACAGGATATTAACAGCGTGTCACTTCAATGCAAGAGATCTTACAGTGTTGTCAATTTAACATAAAATTATCGTGAGTGAGTTTCTCTACACTTATAACTGTTCCAAAGTTTGCAAAATTGTCTGCAATAAAGATTCTTGTCTTCATCCGCTTAACTTTTAAATATAAACATAAATCAGACGCTATATCAGACGAAATAGGTGAACGTTTTTACACAACTAAGAGGTTGCGTCACATGTCATGCAATTGAAGTGTCCAAGGATGTTAAAATTAGAGGGTAGTCCACAATTAAAGAAACCTGAATCCGAACGTCGAAACACCAATCTTAGTGCTCCCAGCCAGAATTTAGGAAAGTTTTAAAAGTTTAAAGTGAAAATGATTAGCTAATCCCCGAATATTTTAATATGTCAAGATTGAAAAACTGATATATCGTAAATCCATCAACTTCACTTTTGTTTTGATGCCACTTTTGTATACTCTTCTTCATTTCAGCACACCAAGATGGCGGATTGACAATTGGATGTTCGGATTCAGGTTTAGATTTTTTTTGACCAATTCTAACATCCTTGGAAACTTCAATGACTGCATGTGTAAGACAAATTGTTAGTTCTACAAACGTTGAAGAGATGGTTCTCCATTTCGAATACTTCACTGGTTTGGTACTACATACCAGAGGATCAACATACCTAGTAATCGTATTACAAATCGTACTGATTTTACTGGTAACTTGTTCGTTTTACAATATATTTACATCACTGTTACGACAACAATTGTGGAAGAAAATAGAAAATTTCTCACGAAGAATTGCTTGAACTAAAGATGTTTAAAGGCCATAAAGTAAATTCAATTCCCACGACGTAATAATGATGATAGTCCGGAAAATACTAGACGATAGTGCATAGGATATGCACACGTAAGTGAACAGGATGCTTTAAAGTTCGTCAATCACTGTCAATCTTTTGGCATACCTGGTATGAATTCCATTGCATTGGTAGTAGTTTGGGTTGTTTCTGCATATATTTGAAATATAGGATTGTCGCAAATTTTGGTCTTTGATAAAATAATTCATTGTTCCGAAAACTGCTTTCAAGATGACTATGCGTCCCGGTTAATTTTTCATGTCAAGTAAAATGTATTACCGAATTGAATTCTTGGTAAATTTGCAAATTTACATTGCAAAAAGCATCCTTGAGATTTAATTAAAATATTAACATTGGCTTTAATGCAAGGTTTGGATAGATAGTAGATCAATCACCCTAGTCAACAAAACGATCACACAGTGTTATCAAGATTTTATACAGAGTTTTGAGATTCGCTTTAATTGTAACTGGTAGTATAATCGTGGAACAATGTCTGTTTCTGGAAAAGTGGCGACGGAGGTAAGCAAGCCATTAGGATCGTCCAGTTCCTCTGCCAACCGCGCGTTTAAATTTCTTACTTGAACCTGTACGTTTTAGTCTTAAAGGCTATAGATTTTGTCTTTCTTTTTGCCGTTACTCTTGCCCGTATTAAAAACCTTAAACTAGGTACGATCCATGGTGAAAGTGAAGATAATTCTGGAAAATTTGTCAGGCCATCAGTTGACTCAAATTGTCTATTTTCCCAGTACCATTTCGAAACCAGCTAATAAAATCAATAAATCTCTGGAGCCAGTAAAGTGCCACTGTAAAAGTTGTACATATTGTGGCGTCCGTGTAGTTGCTCCATAGTTACCCATGACATACGTACAAATCACCTATCTTCTAGTTCTTTGAATTGGGGAAATAGGGTTAATTGGGTATATTGTCCACCCAACGCTAAGTTAGTGTGAAAAATTATATTATTTTAATCAGCGTAATATACAACCATGATACTAAAAAGAGTAATCCAGCATTTCCCTTCATGTATGACTGAGAAACTGGAAAGAACCTCGGTCGTTTTCAGCACTCCGGGATTGTATCTTAGATCTTCCAAACGCGAGTTATATTTGCTATTGTCTTAAATATATAAGTCTCGTTATTTTTTTTGTGTGTGTATGAGTGAGTGGAAGAGAATGGAGAATTGTAGGGGTGCTCAAGATAAAATTTGGTAACCTTATTGCGATGGACAAGAAAATCAAGAATCCTGCCACGTATGGTACGATTTCTGAATACATGCACCCCACTCAAAAAATATATAACCGTGTGAGTTTTATTGTTAAAGACAATGCAGTTGATGACACTATGGATGAATCAAGTGCGACAAGTAGTACCTTCTGAACGTACCTCACATTCCTTTAACAAGTCATGAAACCCAGTTTGTACCCTAAAATGATGTAAAGTAGATTAAACTGAAACAGGAAAAAGAAAGACAGGTGTAATATTAAGACACCTATATTGTAACATTATGGTAGAAAATGGAAGTGGTAAATATTTAGTCCGCGTTCCATAACGTTCTATTATTAGTAATGCTACTGTATTTGTCTTGTATGATCATCACAGCGTAAAATGGTCTTAAAGTAGTCTTGAATAATTAAAACGAAGGAGATACTTTGGGAATCTTCACCGATGCATTCCAATTTCATAGCCCTTCGTTATACGCATCGTATATATTATTCAGAGATAGCGTCTACGATCACTTTGGGATTAGTTGTTCCTGTGTCTTCCATGGTGCTAAGAATATGGGTTCAAGGATATGGAGAAAAAATTCTAAAACAAAGGAAGAAGAGGAAACAAGAAATAAGGTATATTCCTCTTAATATTGATGCATTGTGCTACGTGATTGCAAAAACGAAAACAAAAACCAGTGATTAAATTTTTGATATAGGCGCTCTAATAAAAGATGCTGCATACTGCTGCTGCACACATCTTGCGTGTAGTGTCAATACGTATTGAGATTTAAACTATGGCGATTTCTGAAAACAAATCTGTCTAAAGGTATAGATTTTTTATCATTATTACTATTGTTATTCAGCTTATCACATAATGTACACTTCCCTTCATCAATTAAGATCAAGAGAAAAGAAGTAGTCTAAAGAACAATATATAATTAAATAATACAAATAAACTAGAACCAAAACTAGAAACGAATTAGAAACGCAATCGGAAGGCACGTAAGACAATGATTAGTACAGAACTACCCAACTAGAGCAAGGAACTACAAAACAGTTGAGTTAGACTACTTGTGAAGTACAAATGAGAAGGTTGGTGAATCCAAAAAACTTAATATTTAACAAGATTTCATTTCCCTAATGAGTACCCCTGTCGTACTTTTACGAGATTAATAGGACAAAGGAAGACCAGCGTGGTTAGATGATCTTATATCCATCCTTCGGTGATCAGAAGGCTGTAAAATTCATTCCAGGGAACCAGCGTGGTTAGATGATCTTG